>JAAGWP010000289.1:0-50272 GCA_013266165.1 Fusarium graminum
TGCCCGTATATCAATTGCCTTTCAAAAAGGTGTCAAACATCGAACAAACAGCTCCCTTTGCCGCTCCAAGCCCAGCAGGCTCTTTATCATTTAGCCATGGCAACGACAAGTATTCATCTCCACATATTTTCGTATCCTTCGTCAAGCATCGTCCTTGCTTCCGTACAGCCATTGCTCACGCCTCCCGTGCAGCTATAGTAGACCCCATGTTGTCTAGGCTCGGGCGCCGCTTATCATCTCCAAGGTCATGGATGTAGCGATGAGCTTCCCTGGCAATGTACTCCTGGATAAGGTGGCAATCGCAGTCGGTGTGTTGGAGGAGCCTCATCTTGAGGTTGTAGACCTCGGCAGTGAGGTTTGTGACGTGAGATGTCAAGTCATGGTTGACCTTCTTCATATCCCTCTCTGTAGCTTCGAGTCTTATCTCGTCTTCCTTCTTCTTGATGCGCACCTTGTTTGAGGTGATTCGGTTCAGGTCTGTTGAGACATCCTTGCTGGTACTGCTACGCTTTCGTCGCGGGGCGGGGTCTTCTTCCTCTTCCACTTCTGCCTTTGCCTTTCCCTTTGACTTTCTGGTGTAACTGCGTCTAGCAGGTTTTGCTGCAGCGCTATCAGTGCGGCTGCGCTTCTGTCTTGGTTTTTCTGGTTGTATTATTGTAGAGTCCCGTCTGGACTCTGCGTTGCTGGAAGACGCTTCAGGGCTTGGCAGTACATAGGTACCGGGCGAGATGGAATGATCTTGAGAAGGAATTGATCCGGTGCGGTGTGATGAGCTGGGGGTAGTTTCGTAGTTGGGGATGAAGTCGTTGAAGTGATGTTGTTCATGATATGGATACCCGGCAGAGAGCCCCGGTGGAACTGGATAGTTGGATTGATCAACAGTCCACCACTGGTCCCAGTCGAAATTGTCAATTGCTGACAAGTCGTAAGAAAGGTCAATGTGCGGAGCAGGGTTTTCATGGTGGGTGTAGCCTGGATGAACGTCTGTGTACAGAATTAGCGTAAGCACGGTCGGTCACAAGGGAGACCAAAGATAGTCCAAGACAGCCATACCCATTGTACAAAGTGTCGAAACAGAGTTTGAGGTAAAAGGGTCGTGTCAATTTGAGGAATATTAACGTTTGATGATTCTAATAAATCGGCGAACGGAGGTGACTAGGGTGTGTCGCGGGATGAAGTGTTTTAGAGTCGGAGCTATGAGATGGAAATAAAGAGAAAGGAACTAAACTTGAGCCGCGTTGAATTTAAATACAAATTATCGTCAGACGTTTATTAATGGAAGAAGCACCAATAAGCAAAGGGCGGCTGTCAGAAGTAATTGGAACGTGGCTGCTGCGTCACATGGCCAGCAGCAAGCCAGGTCCAAGGAGGAAAGTTAGTTGGGGAAAATCATGAGTTTCATGGCGGAGGAGTTCGGAGGAGCTCCAACGGTCCAATAGATCACCAAGAGATCCTCTTCGCAATTGGCGACAAGAGTAAACAATCCGATGTCATGAGCAAAGAGGTCAAAGTAAGCCGCCCATCCCTGTCCAAGCTGGAGCGGCTGCAAAACCGTTGCAGTTACATGTATAGAGTTCAGCGCCATGACAAAGACAGTATAGGGTCTATGCAGCTCAGAACAAACGGCAATATCAAGAGTAGCGTTGCAGACAGTATTTCCGGGTACAATCTTCAAACTTTGCTACCCACCACACCTGGAGATTATCACAATCTAATGTCGATCAGCGGCATAGCTCCGGAGACGAGTGGGGATGGGCTGAGAGTAAACTATTCGCTGTGATATGAGGCGAGAGTAATCAGAACATGAACTTGAGAGCAGGGACAAGCTAGTCTGGCTCCATGCATGGAGAGTCACCCCATCGGCAAACCTTCACTGGTGGCTACCTTGTAATCAGCGGGCGGCACGTTGAAGACCGATACCTCCAATCAATTGTTGGGGAAGTGAGCTGACGGAGTTGGCCGGAAGGGTGAACAGAAATGGAGGATTCATCTAGAACGACACTATTATGCTTGTTGTGAAATATCACACCGTACTGGGATAAGCTGGCTGTTGGAGACATTTTCCCCAAGAAAAAAAACTTATCCAGTGACGTGATGGGCTGATCCTTTCGTCTGGACAGAGATACACTGCGACTTGATGCAAGATCTCATCACAGCCAGGGCCATGACAGGCACATATGATTTCCCACGGCCTGCTACGTAGCAGGGTACCTGGTCCTACCAGACAAGCCCCCTCCTTTACAGAATATGGGAACGACATGACGTAAGACTTCTGATTGGGTGATGTACATGGACCCTTGATTATATCCTTGTGTCTGCTCAGAATCAATTGGCTTTATGCTGTCGAGTTGGACTCAAAGTCACGACTGGATTGAGACTCGTGCTTTACACGAAGTGACAGGCCGATGAGAGGCTAGACAAGTAAGGGGTGTGCCCTCTGGCAAATGATAGCGGGATTGGCGACTACGCTCTCATTGGTACATTGATAATCCTGACGAATCATGGCGGTCGGACGGCCAGTCCGCGCAGGGATCAAATATCTCCAGTCAATAGAGGGGAAGCTCCCTTGGATCCGACTAACATAACTTTCCTGGGAACAGATCATGGCTGACTTTAGAACGGACAGTCCATTGAAAGATGGAGGATTATTTCCAGAGTAATAATAAAAATACTGAGAGTAATCAAGGCCCACTGGCAACGGGTCAAAGAAGGTTGCCCGCTAGGGAGCAGATTTGGCTCCTCAACTCACTCAGCTAACCAACCACCATCCGGTGATTCCCTTTGCCCCCCGGGGGATGATTACCCTTGATCGGGCTGTTTCGGCCACCAAAACCAGCCCAGACCCCACATCCAGTCACTGGGACGGGTATTTAGGTTCAAGATTAGGTCAACGTCTTGTAACATGTTGGAATCGAGCAACAGCATTGTCGTCGAGTGATGACACCAATGGCAGTGGATGCGAGATAAACTTATTTTCTGGCGGACTGACAAAATCATAAAGCTTGTTTCCTCCTCCTACGTCTTCTGTCCATCATGATACCTCACCTTCCACGGCGATGACCAGAGCCTTCGCTGAGATCGCCCACAGACAAGATAGAAGAATAAGAACATGCAACAGATAAGATTTATGTATATCACATTCACACCAGCTGCATATGATATGCAGATCCCACTCTTGGGTCTGCGACGTCTCCCACACTCACCTGGAATGCAACGTCTCGACAGGGAGGGGGCTGGAATCTGTCAAGTATCTTTCCTGTCAATCCTTGGGCGGTATTACTTGACTAGGCCGCTTTCATACAATGGCCCGGCTCATCACTTCTCGCTCTGCCCTTCCCCAATCTTGATCTATGTGGGGACGCTGGCAGCAAAAAGCCCATGCGGCTCATACATACCCTAGGTCTCAGGTCGGGGATTGTTCCCGGATGAGTATAATAACATCACTTCACGAAACTAGAAATGCCGGCTGCTCATCCGTACCGGAGCTCGAAGTAGTATAAAACCTCGTATACGGGACTTGGCTTCGGCCATGTACCCATTCAGCTCCACAAACATCCTACGGTAGAATCCATAGGTTATCCCCTTGGCAGCTGAGGGACGGTTCCCACCTCCGAGCCTCGCCTCGCATGCTCATTGGTGGTCAGGTAGTCCATGCCAGGCGATGGCAACCGAGTCCCCTAGCGTAGTCGCACTCTTCTCCATCCACTGTCTTCTCCAGAAGCGGGTGTAATCGTGAAGAAACGCCAAAGCAATGGAAAAAGAAAATAAACGGATGTTAGTCTGGGTGCCACAGACATGGAAGTCCCGCAGCTCATTGGATCCAGTGGTAAGATAGAGCAGTTGATGTGTGACGGCCAAATTAGGTCATTTGATTCTAGAGACCACCCCAATGAAGGTGTAAGCCTGATGGGATGGGTACGTTGAGTAAAATCAAAAGCAAATTGTCGCTTATCTCGGGTTCGCGAGTAACGTCTACAACTGTTCGGCCTCTTGCTCCGATTACGGAAAGCAGTTCGCTTCCCGGAAACCCTCTACCAGATGCATTGTCTGTTTCGCTTAGAGTATGGTTTGTTTGCGGTGTCTTCGGTAGATAGATAGCGGCAATTCTTGGTCAATACACGAGTAGCTAGTATTCGAGCCGCATGGCATCGTGAGCTGTATCTTCACTCCCCTGGATGGATTACCAGGCTGTCTTGCACTAGCCCTACAGGTTACGGGGAGGGCCGTCTGACGTTCGAAGGCAATTTCGCCTCAAACGATCCATCACCCTTTCTAGGGTGCCGCGTCAAGAGATAGCTCTTGAAGCCTCTATTGTCACCAAACCGCAAATCCGTGGCAATGTACGGGACGGTGTTATCTCGGGGTCTCTTTGTTGTTACGCCCAAGTTTGATACGATTACTTCTCTTATGGCTCGGCTAGATGGTTGACCTTTCAACTCGAATGGATGTTTTGTTGTCTTCTCTTACCTATGGATGACACGATTGCCAAGTAGGCCGGTTCCAGTCGTTGACTTGCTAAGTTCTTCAATCCGAGGTCACTTTCGAAATTCAAAAACGAAGTCTATCGCCACACGGTCATATTTCTGGTTCTCACCTTGGACAAAGGGGCAAGATAGAGGTAGTGTTGAAGAATTGATAGCTGTTGACAAGTTTTAGCCTCAATCGCACCACAAAATGACGCGATGCCGTAGTCGGAATCAGCGACTTCTTTCTCCAGTAATCATACTAGCTCTGGCGATAATGATTCGTCCTGGAACCGATAGAAGCCGACGTGTGAGCTTACAGGAGCGGTGTTAGAGCTGTCTTTTTTAGATGCTAGGCCTACCAGAGGAATAACATGACTTTACTGACTCAACACTCAACGGCTCAATCACCGATGCATCAGAAATCAACAGAATCATGAGTGCATTTTGAATTTATGGAGACGTATCGTGGATGTGAGCATTCACTAACCCCAGCGAGGCTTGGCCAAGCATAGGTTCAGACAAATGGTTCATGCCACAACAAACTATATAGCTCAGGTTCGACCAAAACTTATCAAATAGAGCTGGGGTTCTGAAAGGTTGCATCCAACCAGTGTCACATTGGGATTTGGAACAACACTCCTGGCGCAGGGAAAAGGCCGAAATAAAAATGGCGTTCGCTGCCACATATCTTTTGACTGGACTGTACCAGGTATTTCGCAAGAATGTATCACGGCTGGAGCTCTGCCTTTGAGAATATTTACAAGATAAGGCTGCCCCTCCCATCGCTTGCTGGCAGCTCTGGTGAGCACGTGGAGGAGGAGAACATGTAGCAAAGAGAGACTGAGTACGAAAATGACGCGCCAATGATTTTACTCCAGAGGCTGGACCCTTACTCCAGAGACTAGTGACAGTCGCGCTCGATCTTTATGTAGGCGATTTGTGAGCTGGTGTGGGTCTCAGATCTCTTCGATGCTAGCTCTGACGCGTTGCTGACGCGTGCTGCATCCACGGATCACGAGGCTATAAATGAGGTGTTTTATTTAAAGCTCACGGTGAGCGGGTGTTTACCACCTCGAGTTCTCTCCTTCTCTCACTGCATCCGTGCCTTTGGGTTCACGTGAGACTTGGCTCTTGGCTAGACCATCAAGGCTGCCTTGCTATCATCAACGCCAACCGCCATGCCCGCAGACCATATCGCACGAGATAGAGAATAAACCAAGTTACTTTTGTGAGATTTGTCTACGATATCACCCTTAATTTATGTGTGGACTATTCCTCCATTTTGGACCAAGATATCGTTACCATTAGGGTTCGCAGATCAGGTTATCGCTGCTAACGCTCTTTGCCACTCAGGAATGGGAAACTCCCAACGCACATATAGTCTCGAAAGACTCATCGCAGAGACATTGAGAGAAAACAAGTAACTAAACAAGATGTTCTTTAGTAAGATACCTCGAGGCAATCTAAGAAACGATGGACGATGGATTCGGAAATCAAAGGCTGCGAAACCCCGTATACTGAGCCGACGAAAGCCACTCCCAAGTCCTTGCAAGTTGTTTCGATCTCGAAATTTGTCCATAAATTTCCGAAGAAAAGTCACCGAATACTCGCATCCATACCTAGTTCCCACTGTTACCTTGTCGTGCCAGTCAACCTCTTTCCCGGGTGGTACAATTCCTCCTCAAGAGCACAGGAGAAAAGATGAATTATATTGAGTAAGACTCGGCACTTCTCTAAAACCATGACTCTGCAATCATAAGAACAGTATCATCGACATAGAAGCTCAGCTGCTCAAATAAGCTCCGGACAGCAACACTGACCTCACTTCCCATTCGAGCCTGACTCCATGAGTACCCTATTGTTGCCAACAGCCATTCATTCAGTGGCACTTTAATATTGGCAGTATCAAGATATTCAGTGCCCAAATGTCAAGAGACAAGCCGTGCAGAGTAAATAAGAGTCAGTGTTGTCTTGACATAGACAGAGAACGTATAAGGTTGCCTGACTCAATCAGGAAAGCGACGTTAGCCCATTACACATGGACTCTGTACTTGTGTTACAAGGGAATTCATGTTTGGGCGAAGTTAGGGAGAAAAGCTTCAGCAAAGGGCTTGGTCAGACACGTGTTAGACACAGAGAACGGTGTATTCAGGAACGTATCTAATGTTCGAGAAGACTTCATTGGACCGGCAAGAAAGTATTCTGAGAGTGTACCGCCATTATGCATTCAGAGGAACAGACCTTCTTCGACAAACATCCCTAGGAAAATCCAGACACAAGTCGAGAAGCTGATATATATCGATTTGCCACGAAAGAAAGGGGTCGAACGCTGTCGGCGACCTCTGGACGTCTTTGCTCACCAGATACCTGTAGATGGAACTTGCAGTTGAGAGCAACCGACTGGCTGCAATCCATGGCATTACTACCCACCTCAAATACATCTAGATGGACCAGTATTATGGTAAAATATTCCATCCGCAGATGTCTTTTAGACTCAAATGGACAGTCAAGATTCATGATAAAAAGCCCAGTGCTACGTTTCCAAGTCGGACATGGGCACGTCTTTTGAGTGTACTGGATGAGGGTTATTTCTATATTTCGAGGGGCGACCGGATCATATCCTCTTCATGGAGCTCCAGAATTTTCAACAGCCAACTTCTATGACAGATTTGAGCAATACCTCAACCAGGAGGCTAGCAATCAGAGCACCATTTGTCGACGCCGAATTCGCCCCAGATGTCTGGTGTGTGAATGGTTTAAAAATTAGATACTTACGAGTATTTACGAAGCCCAGAGAATGGTAGCAGGTACTAGCATTGTTATATTCGGACGCACACTCGCCTAGAGATCATATGTCGGGCCCGTCCCCCGCTCTTGGAACCGTGGTTATACTGCATCGACTGACAACTCATCGACCAACCTGGTAGAGCTCTTATTGAAGAAGATGGTCGAGGGTGGTGATTCTGCGCGCAAGCGAGAAATTTATATTGAACTTTCTGTAGACAGTCAGTATGACAAGTTGAAGAACTTGCCTCAGTATCAGCTCTTGTTTGCTTGACCTTGGTAGAGAATACTCGGCGATGGTCTTGACCCGCATCTTGGCAATTTCATTGTTCAAGCTGAGCTCAAAAAGAGACTTGGGAAAGTAGAGTTGGAAGCTTTAAACCCTAGATAACGCCTATCTTGAGAATATTGCAACACAACACCGTGTATGGGTATATTCTAGCTCTAAATTATACAGCCATCCAACCCATGAACACTTTTATGGTCATCGCATTGGTTACTGTGGTGGCTTGCAGTAGATAAGTGAGCGACACCATCTGGGGAAAGAAATCGAGCGACGATTAGATGAAGGGTGGCTACCGAAGAGGTCTTGGAATTCGCTCCTCAAATACACAGCTGAACACTCATGAGGGTTGAGCCCGTACTAGTCCGCCCTCAGAGAGAATGGGGCGTCCAGTAGAACGCAAGTTCTTATGCAGGCTACTTCAGCTTCTCAGCCACATCTCACCTAAGCTACTCATGGGATCCGTCAAATTCAGGAAGAGAAAAAGCAAACAAACAAATTGGCCTCGTTACGTGAACCTGAGATCGGTTTTTTATACTTGGAAACCAAGAAAGAAGCCGAAGCGATATTATGTAAGCGGAAAATAGGGTCAATCAGCGGGAAATGGACCCTGGAGTTTCGTAGCTGAACCACTAAAAGGCTGACTAGTCGGCCTTGGCGTCTTCAAACGACTGGAGCTGAGCCCTGGAGACACCTATTTTTACATGTTTAGGCGATGGAATTTATGAATGTCCGAGATAGAAAGGTGAGGCCCCCCAGTGTGGAGCTGAAACAGCCGCTCGATATCTATTCCCTCGCCCCTCCAGATTCCCTCCACCGTCAAACCCATTTCATTTCCTACTTTGCTCCATCTCCAAGCATGGTCCGAGTCCCGTCCCTCCTTCGCCAGCGATTAATGCTAGCAGCCAAGGTAGCCGCTGGAACGTCTATCGCCGGTGCTGCAAGTTTTCATCTTGTTACACGGAAATGTTATTTTGAACCGTTTGGACTTGGAAACGGAAAATCATTACTTGAACATCCCCTACTCAAGCAAACAAATCCCTGGAACAAACCTGTTTCGCACGACTCGTGCGTGAGAGAAGTGCCATTCGAGAGATTAGACTCGGCCCTTATCCAGGATGCAAGAAACGGCGGAATGAGACTCATCGAGAGATTTGTGGCTGGAATGTGGGGAGGATTTGGTAAGATCAGTCACGACACTCATGGATGTTGTACAGGTTGCTAATGATTTGAAAGGTTATGCTATCCAGCGCAAGATTATGACACATTTCAAGAATGAAGCCAACAAAAATGACGTTTGGGATAAAGACGATCTTTTGAAATGCACGTATGAGCCAGGTAAATCTCGATTATCCATACCAACTTGATCTCTTTCTCACAAGGCATCAGGCACATTCTTCACCAATCATTTTCTTGTCCTTTCCAAGACTCCAACTTGCATCACTATGCGAGGATGTTTTGATCCACACCAAACACCGCCGGCACCAACGGACATAGATAACATTGTCGAGATGCATGCTGAATTAGACGAGGTCAAAAAGGTTGTAATCCTCAAGTTCCGAGCCCTCACATTCGATGGAAGACAAGAGGCGAGTGATAAGGAGGATCCTTTCGGTGGTTTTGGAGGTTGGCTGCACAGAAGATACTCTAGCTTATTGGTCGAGTCGGGCGCCAGAAACTGTTTACATTAGACTGGCGGAGGAACTAGAGACAATAAGTTACAGGTAGACATGTAACGTTGAGGATACGCGACTAAAAGCTGACCTTGTGAATATCCTTTTGAGATAGATCAGGGTTACAAGATGAGGGTACCTTTCCCGATATTTAGTTAGGGTTTTGTTTGAACATAGTTGGACGAACTGCGCGATCACAAAAAAAACCTATTAGAAGAACGATGACCTTATCAATGCTAGCATGTCATTTATAGGTAAAGTTTTCGTGACCAACTATCGATGACACTCTTTGTAACATGTTTAAGCTTCACTCTAGCAGTCGTGGGAGTATCAGCGCGCGCTGGCAGAGTATACAGTGGATATAATCTGGGTGCTTGAACCTCCACTGTTGTCAAGAATGATCCGCAGGCTGGCAGGCATGAGACTACCTTCAACGTCATTTGCTTAGAAACACAGATTTAGAGATGAAACTCAAAATTGTTACCTACGTGTTTGGAAGGAAAACAGACCACTGAAGTTCCGCCTAACAGTAGTTACACATTGCTGAATAATTGGTACAAGGTCTACTATTCTTCAGCTTCATACTCATATCATTATTTTTGAACAGAAGTCGATCCTGGGAACTGGCAATCAATGTTAACTTGGTAGAAATTGATATACTGAGGGTAACATTACTAACAAGCCCTACTGGCCTAGTGATATGACACCAGCAATGCTGATCATCATGTTCGTCTTGTGTAGGGTAAGTCGCAGTACTGTGATTGTTCAAATATGCCCGTGAATTGTAGATAGATAGTATGGATAGCATGATGTCAGAGAGCACAAGTACACTCATTGGGCTGTTGTCGAAAGTATCTTTCGTGTGGCTACTGTGTTGAGCAGAGGGCAAAATAATATATTATATGCTCCACCCCGTATCAAAGGCCGTGAACAATTGAGAAATCGGTGGGGAAACCAGAGACGTCTATAACTTCTTCTTTTATGCTTAATCTGAAGAACACAGCTCTCACAAAAGGTCCTCGCTATGATTGGACTAGAGCCAAGGCTAGGGGACTAGCGGAGGCAAATTGCAAGGGTATCGACCAAATAACAGGGATTGAGTCCGCGGTCCCGAGGTTGCATTTGCCCCATGAGAAAGGCACAGTTTTACGACGACAAATTGAGATTCATTTGAGCTTTCGACTTGAGAAGAGCTGGAAACTGGACCAGATAACAACGAAGACATAAGGAAGTCAACATCGTTGACTCTAGCATCCCATGGCAATCATTGTGATAATGGGAATGATTGCCTCATCGGGCAAGTCACGGAGATCCCTGCTGAATGAATCCGTGGTTACATTCGACCCCTGCAGGATCTTTTGAGTCCGGAGACCGGTCGGCCAGGATCTCTACCTTCCCAACAGAGTCGCTACACATGATAGCGGAGACCAAAGACCTTTTGTTAAGGCGATGAAGTGTAGTATGGCCCAAAGTATAAGAGGCAAGAATGTTTCCAACATGGCAGTAGGTCTGTTGTTCTACTTATCCCCTTCGCTATCAAGTTCATCTTCATCTCGTCACAATGCGTCTTTCCGCCCTCTCCGCCACTGTCCTCCTGGCAGGCTCTGCCACAGCCGCTCTCGATAAGCGAGCTCCTCTCATCACCAGAGACGAGACAGGCATCGACGGAAAGTACATCGTCATGATGAAGCCCGCGTCCAGCGTCAAGACCACTGCTCGCGTCAAGTCAGCAGTCAAGTCAGTTGCTGTGGAGCCTGACATTGTCTTTGATAAGCTTGGCGGCTTCTCCGCTACTCTGTCGGACAAGGAGGTGGATAACCTGCGCAACGACCCCAACGTATGTGGATCCGCGATAGTTATCTGTTGACATTACTAATTGTTTGTTTTTAGGTTGCGTATATCGAGCAAGACTCTACAGCAAAGATCCTTGCCACCCAGAAGCAAGCCCCTTGGGGTCTGGCGCGTCTATCAAGCAAGACGACTGGAGCGACAAGATACTCTTACGACTCCTCGGCGGGTGAAGGTACATGTGCTTATGTCCTCGACACCGGTATCGACACAGCCCACCCCGTAAGTTGTGATACATTTTTCTTTTCGATGATCATGCTAACCTAGATTAGGATTTCGAGGGCCGTGCTGAGTTTATCGCCACCTATGTCGATGATATCTGGATCGACGATCATGGCCACGGCACTCACTGTGCTGGTACCATTGGTTCCAAGACATATGGTGTTGCCAAGAAGACCAAGTTGTACGGCATCAAGCTCTTCAACTCTACTGGAGAAGGCATTGCGTAAGTTGTGTCATTTACATATCATGTACAGCATCGCTAACGCGTACCAGATCTTCTATCATCGCTGGTATGGACAGAGTGCTCCACGATGCCCCCACACGAGACTGCCCCAATGGAGTTGTCGTCAGCATGTCGTTCGGCGAGACTCCTTCCCAGGGTATCAACGACGCAGCCAAGGCTCTGGTTGACCACGGCTACTTTGCCGCAGCTGCAGCTGGCAATGGTGACGAGAACGGCAAGCCTATTGATGCCTCTCTTCACTCTCCTGCTTCTGAGCCTAGTATCTGCACCATTGGCGCAACCACCAAGGACGACGTCGTTGCTTCTTTCTCCAACTTTGGCAGTGTCGTTGATCTCTACGCTCCCGGAGTGGCAGTACTGAGCACATGGCCTGGAAACATTACCAAGTCCATCTCTGGTACCTCCATGGCCACTCCTCATGTCGCCGGACTTGCAGCATATTTCCTTGGCCGTGGAAAGCCTGCGCAAGGTCTGTGTGAGTACCTTCAGAGCCTCGCCCTGAAGGACGTCATCAAGGGAGTCCCCAAGGGTACCAAGAACCTTCTCGTCCAGAATGGAAGGGCTAAATAGATTGGAAGCTTCTGATGAATCAGTTGTATGATTAAACGAATAGCAATCTTAAATAACTGTATTATAAAACCTGAATGTGAATTGTCACATATACTCAAAACAATCTAATTTGCTACCGCCCCCTCGATGACCATTTCGTCGCTTAGGGGAGCCTGTTTTCGACCCTTTCGAAAGCAGATATAGAATGTGCAGCCGGCGATGAAACCTGATACTCCCACAGCGCCATACATCCACACTAAGTAAGGATCCTGCGATACAGGGCTCAGAGCAATACAAATAGCAGAGGCAATGGCAATCGTGAGCCAAAAGAGAGCAGAGATGACGGATCGTAGACTTGATAGGACGGTCAGCACAATTATGAGAATGATATTGAGGCGGTAGTTACATACTTCTTGGGTGCTTGTGTGAAGGCCAACTCAAGACCTGTGACGATAACAAAGGCTTCCGATAAAGCAACGAGGATATATGCTGGGGCCTGTATCCAGACGTGAATACTCTTGGGTGGTGCGTTGTATATGAAGTGCTGAAGAACGCAAGCATAGGCCATGGAGAAGGAGGCGAACATAAAGCCCAGGAAGATGCGGGTGACGGGGTCAAAGCTGATCTTGTACTTTCGGAGAAGAGGGTAGACAATCACTAAGTATCCGTGTATCAGTCATCTATACTTCCAGGGCGATCGAGACGCGACTTACAGTCTAGGAAGGGAATAAAGAAGCAAAGAGCAATAGGGTCCAGATTCTGCAACAGATCATTTGGAGTTCCGTGAAGCGCCATGGTACCAGCTTGAGAGATGAAGTTGTTCCATATTTGAATCCAGCAGATGAAGTAGAATGGGAAGAAGAGAAACATCTGAGTGAATATAAGCATCAACTTCATAAATGGTGGGGATGCGGTCACAAACCTTGCAGCTCTTGAGTCCTCGTTGTACGTCACCAACGTACTCGTCAGTATATCTTGGCTGACTAGCCAGTGGATACTTGTCACTGTGGCCATGTTCTCTAAGCATAGAGGGATGAGCGTTGAAGAAACCCTTCTCTTTGATGGCGATGCTAGTTGTGCGGCAAGCGTCGAGGATGGCTGAGCCTACTGGTGGAACACGAATGTACTTGTTTCGGCCGGAGACGAACACAGCGGCGGATATAAGGATAGCACTAAGACGTATCAGACTACATGGCCTCACAAATAACGAGTGCTCGGTGTGTGACTCACATCAACGGGACCAAGTATGCCAGCCAGAAATCGTAATGAGCCTCAATGTTGACTGTGATGAGGGGCGACAACGCTCCTATGTTGACGACCCAATAGAACCTGCATATGTTTAGAAAGAGAATCCCATCATCGAGAAATAGAACTTACCACATGAAGAGTCTCTGCACAGTAAGTTCGGGATCAACAATAACCTTCTCTCCAGACTTGAGAGTCCGAAGGATTGGTCGTGAATGCTGGTATTGCTCCGCGCACATGGGAGTCACGTTGGCCTTGATTCCTCCCGTTCCAAGGCCAATTGTGACCATGGCAGCAATGAGGCCCCCAAGACCAGCACCATCCTTGACGGCAGTGGGGGTAGATGTCGAGACGAGGATGACGAGGCCTACAGTGTAGATAACACACGCGAGACAAATGGCACGGAACTTGCCCAGATATTGATCTTCATGCAGATATTAGTGAGGCGAATACGATTTGTTGGATCTGCGGGACCTACCAGCAACGATGGCGCCTATTACTGTGGAGGCGTAGGCCCAAAATTTGAAGAAGTTACCAAGAGCCGTTGCCACGGCTTGGCCTTTTCCAAGGGCGCCTGGTAGATCAGAGCCAGGAGCGTATGGATTGCTGGAGTAACCACAGTCAGTATATCTGCCTATCACAAGCTATGATATAAATGAACATACTTGATATAATTCTGGATAGGACCAGAGAGGCCAAAGTAGGTAAATCGCTCACCAAGCTGTATTTCATCGGTGAGTCCAAAGCCACAAGCAGGGATGTATAGGATAGATGATGACATACCTCAACTGCTAAAATGAGCAAGGCAATCTTGGGCAGTTTGTCGGGCACTCTTCTTAGTCCTCGCCACTCATCTTCAGGTCCTGCAAGACTGGAGGCATCGGCGTTGCTGGTGATATTCTTCTTCTCCATGTCGAGATCAAGCGTCATATTGAACTTGAAAAGATGGTGACAATTGCTTGGGTCGTCACAGAGATGGAAATACACTCTTGTATGTTACTACAATTTGCAGGTTGCAGAGCCCCGTTTATAAACGTCGAAAAGTTGGAGTTGCCCAACCCCGGATCCATTCACTTGGGCCAGCGTCAATAGATAACGCGGGGTTACCTTGAACGCTTGCGATAGGCGGCTTCCAGTGGCCTATCTGCCGAGATAGCGGTGGCGGGACCTAAATGATCGGCGTTGAGAACGCCGCCAATCACAATTGACGCCGATTTGGAACACTATCAAAAGGTTGAGATAAATTATCATATTTACCCAAGTTCAAGTGCTTTTATGAACATCATCTACGTATCTGCCTCTTATCGATTTTGCATCAGCATTGATCATGTCTACCACAACTACAGCTACGCGAAAAGTCACAACATCGTTGCCGGCTCTCAAGCGGCTGGAGCTAAGGCACGACGAATATCCAGGCCTTGACCAAGAGTGGCGCCAACTATGGAATACCCATGGAAGCGCAATGGTCCGCGCTGATGAAGTAAGCATCGAGGAGTACCGCCTCGATCCCGCCAAGTACAGCTTTACATATCCGACATGTCAAGGGCCCGAGGTTTTTCACGTTGAAGACAGACAAATCCCAGTGTCACATCCTGCCGGTTCGATAACGATTAGAATCTACTCCCCAGAAGGACCAGGGCCGTTTCCCGTTCACCTGAATTTTCACGGAGGTGGCTGGGTGCTAGGTGGTCTGAGCTCAGAATCGGCCTGGTGTCGGCACATGTGCAACAAGGCATCTATCAAAGTCATTGATGTGGATTACCGGATGGGACCAGAGTGTCGTTATCCGACAGCTATATACGACTGCTGGGAGGCTGTTAAATGGGTACTGTTGCACCTGTCTTCTCATTTTTCAGCCTGCTAACTGTTACAGGCGATCAATAATGCAGCTGTTTTGAATATCAACCCCAAGAGCATCTCATTCGGTGGTCTTTCAGCGGGTGGGCATATGTCTGCTGTCCTTGCCCACTTCGCCCGTGACGAAGCAATCGATATCAAGCTGCATCTCATGATCGTCCCCGCCACAGATATGCGCTACTGCAGCCCCAAGCTTCAGAAGCTCACAGCGGAAAACTGCTCTTATGAGAGCGCGTTGACGCTTGGTGGCGTGCCTTGGGGACCTGTGGGTCGTGAGACTTGGTTCTTGAAGTATTGGGTTAGCGAGGACGCCGGTGAGTACAAATAATATCATGCCATGAACAGCAATCAGCTAATATGAATTTGCAGATGAACTTGAGCACACTCTAAACAACGAGTGGATCCTCACACCAGTGCTTGCGCCAAACTTCAAGAACCTTCCTCGAGCTCACATTGTGACGGCTGAGTTTGATCTTGAAAGAGACGAGGGCGAATACTACGGAAGATTATTGCGGGACGGCGGGAACGCTGTGACAATGAAGCGATATACTGGAGTTCCGCATGCTTTTGCGCATTATAACCACCCTGAAAGAGGGTTGTCAAAGAGCATGGAGTTTATTCAGGATACAGCGGAGTTACTTAGAAGTGTACACATGTAAATAGCATTCTGTTTCAAACAAAATTACAATCGTTTTTTCTTTTCACATAGCTCGGCTCTACGCATCTTGAAAGACATCTTGAAAGACTGTGATGGTTTTGGATATAATCCCGTGATCGCAATCAGGCGAAAAAGTGGTGATTAACATGGAACAAGTCCTTGCAAACAGGTTCAATCGCGTAAGCAAGATGATGAACCGCAATAATCAGTAAGTTCATGGCTTTCAATTTCATCTGTTATCGTTATCTAGGGGTGTTATCATGGATCCACCATACTCCGTCACCGCTACCCGTTTCTAGACCTTTTGTCCTCCACATGGTATCGGTATCGGGGGCGGCTTGACTGGAATGCAGGCCATCTGATGCCACCAATCAAATTGAACGCCGAAAAATGGCACGAGGCCGGATCTCGGTAATGACATGTCCACATCCGGCGTTATCGGCGTCGATCGGTGACCAGACACTCGGATATCCCTATATTGCATTTGTCTTTGTTCATGATCTCGTCTTCTACGCTCCGTTCAAACACCAGTCAGTCACAAAATGGCATCCGACAGTATCGTCATCGTTGGGTGCGTCGCTTCTCCCAAAGCCAAACTACCACGCTAACATCATCTCACAGAGCAGGAATTATTGGCCTTGATGTCGCATTGGTTCTGTCCCAACAGGGCTATGGCAAAAACATCACCATCTTAGCAGAATATTTCCCCGGAGACACTGCAGCATCATACACTTCACCATGGTGAGATGGAATTTTGTCTCTGGTCTTCAACATGCTAATAATGGTCAGGGCTGGGTGTAATTTCTCTGCTATTTCCGGTACCGACCTCAATGCCATCAAATGGGATAAACTCTGCTACCAGCATCTGAAAAAGCTTGCTTCAGAAGTCCCAGATCAGGCTTTTGTCAAAAG
This sequence comes from Fusarium graminum, assembly GCA_013266165.1. Lineage (NCBI taxonomy): Eukaryota > Fungi > Ascomycota > Sordariomycetes > Hypocreales > Nectriaceae > Fusarium > Fusarium graminum. The sequence goes on from JAAGWP010000289.1 coordinate 16,742, forward strand.
GACCCCATCAATGGAGTTCTGGGATGATAACGTCCCGCACGAGAAGATCAAGGCAATGGGCGAATATCTTGAGGATGTGAGTGAAGAGCATATATCAAGAGCATATTGCATCTCTTGTCACAACAAGCTGACAATCCTCAGTTCCGAATTGTACCGGCTACCGATCTTCCGGAGGGCGTCAAATTTGGCTGCGCTTTCACTACCTTTACGGTAAATGCACCAGCACACTGCCAGTATCTGCACAAAAAGCTCAGAGACGAGTATGGTGTACGCTTCGTACGACAGAAGCTCCCCAGTATCCAAGCTGCTTATGCCAGCCCCACGACCAAGGTTGTCTTCAACTGCACAGGCAACGCAGCCAAAACGCTAGAGGGTGTCAAAGACGACAAGTGTTATCCAACTCGAGGACAGGTGGTTCTTGTAAGGGCACCAATGGTTACAACTAATGTCATGCGCCATGGAAAGGATTATGTGACCTATGTGATACCCAGACCTGGATCAAACGGAAACGTTGTCCTGGGAGGATACATGCAGAAGGGTGTTGGGTGAGTGCAAAAGCTGGAAATAATGAGGTTCTGCTAACACCTTACTCAGTGATAGTGCCACTTACTCCCACGAGACAGAGTCGATTCTCAAGCGCACAACGGATTTGAGTATCGAGCTACGGGAACAGGATCCAGAGGTCTTGGCTGCGTTTTCTGGTCTCCGACCGTCTCGCGAGGGTGGTGCGCGTATTGAAAGGGCAAGGATATCTGTAGATGGGAAAGATCGTGTTATTGTACACAACTATGGCGCGGGTGGCACGGGATTCCAAGCTGGCTATGGCATGGCATTGGATGCCGTCAAGAGCATCGAGGATCTTCTAAGCGAAATTCCCACCAAAGCGGCACTGTAGCGCACCAAGATGTAGCAGAGAAATAAAATCTTCATTGAGCTTTGCTTCAAGAGTTATCCTCCATAGTTGCTTCTAAAGCAAGTTTCACGTGGGGCTCTAAATGAAGAACATGGTCTATACCTCGCCAGAATATTGCATCCATCCTCAGGAGACCCAATCGAAGAACAAGAAAAGCGTTTGCTTTGAGGCGCATCTGCCTCCGTGTTGCCTCGAGCAGCTTAAGACACGAAAAGGCCTCGTCAAAAGTGGGAGCTGACACGAACAAGAATAACATGGCGTAGCACATGGACGAGAACGCGCTCTGGCACCATGGCGGCCAATGTTGTGCTGTTTCGTCGCTCTTGAGGTTCTTGACAAAGTTGGGAAATTCCTCGAGAAGGGTTTGTAGCTCGCGGCGGGACTGCGATGCCGTATTTGGCGGTTCGGTTGCCACTTGGGAGTGAATCCAGGCGCGTAGTATCAGCAGGCGTATATAGTAATGCCCAAGCTGTGTAGAGATGACAGCCATTGACTCATGGCTTTCGGGATTCGTTGATCTCGTTGTATCCAGCTTCCGGCGGTCTAGTTCCTCGAGAAGCTTGGATGCCATTCGATTAATCTCATCTGGATGTTCACCACCATTTAATGCTCGGAGAGAACAGTGGAAAGTCAATTTTCTGATCTCTAACAGGTTGCACACAATACTTACTAGAGACGACTAAGCGTAGAAGTCAGACAGGGCGTCAATGCGGCAAAGTTTATTATTTCAGCCCATTTCTCTGCATCAAGCCCACAGGAGTGTTCATCCTGGGAGTTCAATTTATCCACAAGCCAGTTATCCCTATCAATTTGCGGTGGTCTGCCAAGTGCCGCGGCGAGCCACTTATCGAGTGCAAAGATGAAAAACGATAGCCTTCGTCTCACGTGAAGTTGAGCCGGCGGGATGTTCCAGAGACTCGGATCAAGATGGAGACCAATGTTGACCGCCGTTGATGCCAACATTGCCATGACGGTCCATCGGTAGGAGGCGTCGGATACCAACGGGTTGGGCGGTGGTCTAACAGCAACCAAGAAGAGGGTCTGTACTGTGGCAAGTGTCGGTGAGTGGAGATCAGAACTAACAGCGGTATTTATTAGATCTGCGAGGTCTTTAGCATCAGGTGACTCGTAAGCCATATCGATGCAAAGCTTATCGTCGTACATTGCGAACGGGAAGGATATTGAGTAAATGGCTGCTAAAAGACCAGGCTCGCTGGAAGCCGGGTCTGCGGGTAGGTCGCTTGAAAATATCGGATAGTGCGGTGCAACAAATCTCATGTAAAGATTTATCAATCTTTTTCCCATACTCTGAGGGACAACCTTTTCAAGATCCTTTCTGAGTTCTGACTTGGAGATGGATGGGTGTCCCGCCTCTCGCCGACTTTGCGCAAATAGCGATTGCTGGGAGATGAGGAATTGGACAGGTGGGTCATTGTTCACAGAACGTATGGCCAATTGCTTAAACTTGAAGGTACCGTGGTCGTCTGTCTGGTATCGTTGAAGCAAAAAAGGATCCATATCTCCGCTCAGACCAAGCGTTTCAGGGTTGAGGTTTTCATGTCCATCTAGAAGCGGATATATTCTATCTGAAGACACATCTGTCCCGTCCGATGTGGCTGATGTGAAATCATCTTTTGGTGTTTGAAACATGAAATGATAGTCTGGCCCATCCATGTCCAAGTCTTGTAGAAACTGCATCGTCATATCAGGAAAGACGGTGGACGCCGTCGGAGAAGGAGCATCTTGTTCCATACTCCCCATTGTTCCAACAGCCTGGCTGGGTGACTCTGCTACCGATATATCCTCAGTCTCTTCAGAAAGATTATGAGGGTCCATATCACCCGTTTGCTGCCTTTTTCGAGGTCGCGTCGCCTCGACAAAGGTACACTGTCTTCCATGCTGCAGACATAACCGGCAAGGGGGCGCCGACTCAATGCGACAAGCTGTTTTGCGCGAACGACAGAAGTCGCATGGCCTTTGTCGCTTGCTCATATATTTGCGCATCCGTGATTGGATTTATGTGATGAGATAGGTAGTGAGGCAGACTAGGTTTATTGAGATGGCTGGAATCCAGCTATTGCTATGGGATGCACGTGATTCATGCAAGTGGAGAGGCCTAGATCAAGACTAGGGTAAGTGATTCAGAACACTCGGAAGACATTCGTAGAGGCGTGTGACAAAGCATCAATTACTTGTTAGAGTTGTTGAATAAAAACATATAGATGTTTTTCAAAATATGCAACGTTATAGAGGATGTGTTTTGTTGGATAGTGGAACGTGAGCTGCGGTGCACGTTTTAGTCATCATTTACCCATTACCGGTTGTCAGAAAGTTGTTTACCCTAGTCGACTTTTCTTTCCTGTAATCAGTCACAAACCAGCAACCTTCATTCTTTTAAGTCAAAGCATATGGGCCTCGAATACATTCATTGTTTAGGTTCTGTAAACGTTGGTATGGCACGACTTGTCCTTTCTGCTGTGATTAGGTATTGCCACACGTAAGTAGGACAAAACACGGCCAGCAACGGACAACCAACACAATTTTGAACTGGCTGAAAGTGAATGGGCTGATTGCTAAGGTGTACTGGCCTCTCGCCCTGGCGGGCTTGTCAACCTGCCATTTTGTTAGAGGAAAGAATAAAGTCGATGCTGGGAGTAGGAAAACTTTGTCTAGCGCCTGTGAAACAAACTTTCCGATATCAATACCGGCGCAGATGATGGGCTGCACATGTGAGATGCAGTGAACATCGCATGCCCAATAGGACCTCCGCAAATCGATCGAATTGTTACTTACAGCCAGGGGATATGCATAACTCCGGTAAACCACGTATTCTGTTTGAGAGTGAGATATGATCTTCCAGAAGAAGGTGGTGTACGGACCAATTTCCCAATGATACTGTCGTCGTCGTCGTCGCCTTGGTCACGTCGCCTTTTTTGCCGCTCATATGCCTCGGGCCTTATCCAGATGCCAGACTGCTCGGTTTCGTCCTTCGCTCTTGATCCGTCATCTGTTGTTTTGAGTCATTTTGTTAATTGTCGCGAGATCATATAAAACAACGATGACGCTGGCCAGTGTTGGAATCGCCATCGTCAGGGTTCTGCTCGAGTTGAACTCAATCAACGGCTGGCCTTGGCACTCCCTTGGGAATTTCCTTGTCAGCTACACGCTGGCTGGATTTATGTATCATATTAGGACTGGTCGGCGCCATGATAAATTTCTGACGCTCTTGTTGGGATTTTTAGCGCGTGGTCGGTCAAGTGAAGAAATGCCAGATAGACAGAAGCCGGAGGAAAAGAAAATACGATAGCTATGGGGTTATTGTCGCAAGGTTCAATCTCAATTGATATAAAGGTATGCGTAATTAGATTCGCTGTGTCTCCATGATGGATCACCTGGAATGGTATTTTCACGACAAAGAATAACATGACTCTTTTTCAATAGAACAAAGTCAGTCAGATTTGGCAGTTGATTTGCCACTGTCGGTTACAAATCGATGTGATGCCATGGCTTTTCCTTAGTCCCGTGAATAATGGAGATGAATGGTAACCCGCGCCGAGCAGAGCTCATCCGCTTTTCAGAGGGGCTGTGCTTGGCTGGCACATACAGGTCTCAGGGGTTAGAAATCTTAGCGCTGGTACAAGCCCCAGATTTCTTATATATACTTAAATTTCATCGAAATAAATTGTAAAGAATTTTCACACTACTTTCAAATCAAAGAGTATTTGAAGGGCTTTATAACAGCATGGTGTTTTTAATATAGAGGTAGAAGAATATTATTTAAATCAAAATAGAAAATTCTAGGTGGCAAAAGCTGGTAGAATCGGGACCACATTTTCATATTTGTAACCCCTGAGACCTGTAGTCAAGGGCTTGATTGGTACGACTGACGTAGTATTTCGGGTAATGATCCGATGGGATATCCATATTTAGTCTCCGGAAATGACATACCAGGGGGTCGTTACTCTAGGGATCTACAGAGTACTCCGTACGGACGTCCGAATCCCAGCAGATTAAGTTTGCTCCAAGACCACCAACCCGCCACGTCTCGGACGCTGTTGCCGCTAATGTCCTCTAAAAATGCCGGCGCTGGTTATACGAATACCTTTTGACAACATTTGCGAATCATCCATGGCGTGCTCATTTATTTGACTGCCTGCCTCTAGTGGACTCCACGAACGTCTGGACCCGACTCGATCCCAGCCACGAAGCTTAAACTTTGATCGCGCCAGGGATAGTCCAGTTTCGAGCCAATTAATCCTGAACCATCTCTTCCTATGGCTCTAGCGTGAAACTCTGGAATGCTGCCTCTCGTTCCGGTCAGATGCTAGGGTCAGGATTAGGCCAAATCTGGAGAGATGCTTATTCATCTTGCCGTGGCGGCAGGGCACATAATCTCTAGCTGCTTTCGGCATTTTAAATCAAATGCTGTCCTCGAACAGGGCAACAGATCCAACGCGTATCGACAGACAAGCCACTTGATAACTAGCCTTGTTCGGGGACATCTCCAGGTGCGGATAGTCTTACCGCTAATTTAGGAACAGGGTTTGTGCCGTGCCTGGTCTTAAGGGCGCGGTGCGCCAACCGTGAAGTCTCTGACTCCCTCATTTCTCGCTTCTGTATCTTTCCAGCATACCACTATGGCTATCGCGCTGACGATAGACCACAATGAGGGCATTCAGTATATCATGGCCTTTTGTAGTCGCGTTGCTGTCCCTCTGGGGTCGCGTCATTGCTGCTACGCCCAAAACGTTTGAAAGCATAGACGATGTTGCGCAATGCGCGGTAGGGATCCTGCGTCGATCATGTTGTATCAAATGTCTGACCCAGTACTAGCTTGACTGCCTTGACCAGTTTCTCGATGGGCCAATCCCGTCCCAAGCGAGCGAAAAGCGACTATGCCACGAGACGAGCTTCAACCTCATGGTTACGAAGTGCGTACGAAAAGCTTGTGATGTAGAAAATGTGCTGGGTGAGCATTCCACATTTGAACCTCGACAAGATGTAATATTCACTGGCACGCCTCGACAGAATATCTCAGAATGGAGCAAAATGTGTGTGGGAGGCCCGACCTTAACAACGATCACAATATCCGAGCGATTCACTTCGTTATCCTTAGTGTCGTCATCACAGTGGTCGCTCTGCGACTAACAACAAAGGTGTACCGATTCACGAGATGGGGTGTCGATGAATTTTTCATTATCGCGGCATCTGTAAGTAACTCTTGCCATGGCCAGATACTAAATAGTTAACCTTGACAGGCCTTGGCAGTTCTCCAATTCAGTATGACGATTGCAAGTAAGTACCCACGGGGTCAAGGACGCCCAAACATCGAGTATGCTAATGCGGCAGTGTAGTGACATATAAAGGCTTGGGTCATAACATTTGGATGCTAGACGAAGACTCAGTCACGACATATTTTGTGGTATGATCACACGCAGAATCGATATCATAACCCCGCTGACAGTCACAGTACTCACTCGTTGTCGAATTCGCCTATGTCCTGAGCCTATGTCTGATCAAGGTTTCGATCTTATGCTTCTTCCATCGAACCTTCCCGGCACCTATTTTCAGAACTATCATCATTTGGACAATCGGTTTCAATGTGCTTTCTGCCGTGGTCTTTGGCATTCTCGCAGGCTTGCAGAGCTTTCCGACCCAGCCGACGCAGGATGGATGGAAAGATGATACATCTACTCAATTCAAGCTCGACATCATGGCGGTGATAATTTCTCACGCGGGGCTCAACGTTGCCATGGATATTTGGATGTTTATTCTCCCCTTGACACAACTCTACCACATCGGACTCAAGACGAGGAAGAAAATTGGTGTCATTCTCATATTCAGTGTCGGAATATTGTGAGTTGCTATGACTGCGATTTGAAAATTGATCTAACAGACATTGGTCACTTAGCCTCATTGTCGTCAGCTGTTTGCGCATCCCATTCATGATTCATTTCAATAAAAGTCTGAATTCAACTGGTAAACTTACCCCCCAGCCCCGAGCAACAAACTATTCTCTAATACGGATTTCTCCTCAGTTGATGCGGAAGGAATAATCGTTTGGTCTAACCTTGAAATTGGTGTGGGAATTCTAGTTGCCTGTCTCCCCCACACCCAACCGTTATTTCGAGCTGTCATGTCACAGGCAAGATCGATCAATCCTGTTTCGAAGATGCCGTTCACACGAGGGATCTTCGTCGATAGATCTCTTGCGACCATCAATGTGACGGCGCGTGATGGAACTACCGTGACCGGAGCAGATGACCTTGTTTTGACAGATATAGGAGGACTGCTTACAATGGACGACACTTCGACAGGGAATCAGGATTCGAAGTCGGATGGGAGTATTTCACAAGCCACAACAGTATGAATGCAAGACATAACCCATTAGTTCTTGATAATACCCTAATCATCGAAGCGGTGCGTTTACTTGGCACATGTCAGGGCTGCCAAGTACTTGATGGCTTGGGCACCATCTGACCCTCCGTGGGACAATTGTTTCGCGGGTCCCACACCCTATCGAGTCATAGAACAACCCGCCTTAGCTCGACAAATACTTTATCGGGATTTCTCGTGAGAGACGATACAGCCTTGGGAGTTGCAACACTGGGCGGCAACGGCAATAGCTCAAATGTCCAAATGACCAGGGTGAAGAAAATCCTCATCTCCAGATACGACATCCTTCTACCGAAACATCCTCGAGGGCCTGACCCAAAAGCCTGAATCGGAAATGCCTGCGAGTCGAAACTAACTTCTTCTTTGCCATCCGTGTTCGTCGTCCTTGTCAGCCACCTCTCAGGGACAAATCCCGCATAGTTGTAATCCTCCTCAAGAGATTGCTTTGGCTTACGAGAATTGACCCATTCGCTGCTACGAGACTGGTCGTAGGAAATTGGAGGCGACAATATACTCGGCCCGTTGGATAAAAAGGCGACAGTAGTGCCTCTCGGTACTCTAGCCCCCAAAATTTGAGTGTCAACCTGCACCTCTCGCAAGCACATACCGAATGGGTATGAGACCCGGAGAACCTCTTCCACAACGGCGTCGAGATAGGGCACACGGGTTTGAAGTATCTCTGCAAGAGTAGGGACACGTCGTTTGGATTTGGCCTGATGATGGGCTTGTTGGAGGGCGTTTCGAAGCTTTAATTGAGCTCTTTGATCAGAACTGAGATAACTCAGTCCCCACCGCAGCGCCGAGGATGTCGTTTCATGGCCGCCGATAAGATACGTCATGAGCTATATTTTTATGTCAGCATAGGCCAGACTGGATTTGTACACTTCTTTGAAGACTCACTTCGCTTGTGATGACTTCGGAGTAGTAGTCTGGCTCCCTGCCTTCTTTCTTTGCCATGGCTTCTTCTCGCAGCGATATCTCATCCAAGGCGCATCTTATAGCCTCACCTCTATCGCGCCTCTTGATGCCATTCTCAATTTCACGACGCTGTAGCTGTTTCGAAAGAACAATCGCCCTTTTCAAACTCCTTGACATATTGCGGTGCAGGAAGTGAAAAAGTGGCGGAGAGGGTGTTTTGATGATCTTGGCGACGCTCTCCGCCAAAACCTTCAACCCATGGAGCTCTTCGTTGAGAGAAACTTCTTCAAAGACAATCTCATCGTTTTCACCCAGTGAGCTCTTTTCTGCATTCAGCTGTTCAATTTCCTTCACCAATTGTGTGTTTTCAGTGTCCAGGCCAAACGCGGCGCAAACAATGATATCCAGCGCGGCGTTGTGAACATCGTTAGAAGCAGAGAAGAATTTGCCGTTCGCGTGCTCATTTTTCATATTCCATAGTTGGAGAAGTCTTGAGAATTTATCATAAATTTCAGGAGCAGAAACCTGCTGTTTCGTTACTAATGTGATTGCAAGTTTTTTGCAACTCCCCTACCTCTGATAAGAACGTCGGTGTCATCAAGTTACGAACGAGCTCCTTATTTTTCTTGAATTGAGGGTTTGAGCTTTTCAAAGTGATATGTGCACTCGGAACTACGCAGTGAAAAAGAGAAGTACTGGCGGTGCCTCTGTCAAATTCTTTCAGGCGCTGGGTGCAGATCTCAGCAGCCTCATAGTGATCAGCGATAATGACCCAGGGCTTGGCTAGAGGGCGAATAAATGCCTGGAATATCGGAGATTGGTGTTTGACAGCTTGCGTCGCTAACCAGTCGGTCAAGCTACCATAAGCCTTGACTTCTGGAAGATCACCAAAGATACGATTGGTGGCTGCGACGTTGTATGGGATGCCCTCAAAGGGTTGGGGTAGCATCGATCGATAAAGCATGTATGCAATACCGACCAACAGCAGAACTTCACAGAGGGTTCGCGTAGGCGTGAAGTCAATTGTGTCCAGTACGGATATAGCCATGGTTATTTACTAGGATGTAGAGTTTACGGCGTCCGAGCGAAAGCGGGCGACGTTTGAGTTAAAAGATATTTCTGGATACTTGGAGTTTATGACTACGATTCAACACTTTCCATGATTAGCCCAACTTGGTTAGATAATTCAACGATTTGATTGATGTGCAGCGGTATAAGCAGCCGCAATTTGACCTCTCCAATCATGATCGGTGAATTGCGAGATAGGTAGGACAGTTGGGGTTTTGGGCTTTGTTAGAACCCCTTTAAAATCTGATGTGAGAACGCCAAGGCAAGAGAAGCAATATTGTTTTGGTGTGACGTAAGCCACATCGAAAGTTTACTTCAAATATGTCCAGGAGCTGACCAGTCGCCTTGCTCGGGCATACTCAGAATAAGCCCGAGATATCAGTTGACAGAACGACGATTAGATAACGATAACCGAGTCATGGCTATCCAAAGTTAAATCATGATCAGTTGGAATACAATTACTAAGTACTTTGTCCCGTGACGGGCGCACATGGTCGTTATCTCCGTCAGGTATTACACAAGGACGATTCATACAATCGCTTGGAATTACCCTGGAACCCGGTTCCTAGGGGAATAACCACAACAGCGACATATTTCTATGCGTCTTATAAGTCTACTGTAAATTATAGATCATTTGATATGACCCTGTAGCGTCAATCTTGGTAATGATTTGCCCAGCATAACCCAATTGAGGACGTATGATAAATTCGAGACAGCTTGTCTCAGTTGAAATTCATGGTGGCTCTCGAGCGGGGCGATATCGGAGGTAAGCCCGGCAGCTTTGAACCAAGTGCCGGGGCATCAAACCACCGCATTCGAACATCAACTTGGTGGGGGAAGAGTTATATCGCAATACCGTGGTTCCTGCTAGATCAAATCGAGACATGTGACAAAATAGACCATGGATGTATCTAAGCTTCAAATACGTTCACGGCCCAAATGCCGAGTCGCGTGATTAGTCATCCAGAAACTTCACACCTCCGCTCCGATCTAAATTTTTCCACTGACCTCATCGCACAAACCACGACATCACCCTCGTACTCCACGTGTCACGACTCACAATAAAATAAAAAATGAGTGGAAAGCCTGCGCTCGGACTTCTCGGCGGTGGTCAACTCGGCCGAATGCTTTGCGAGGCTGCCTCACCTCTCGAAGTCGAGATCGCCATCCTTGACGCGGCAGATGCCCCTGCTAAGAACGTCAGCCGAAGCAAGTACCATGTCGATGGATCCTTCAAGGATGCCCAGAAGATCAGGGAGTTGGCCAATCACTGTAGCGTCCTCAGCGTCGAGACAGAACACATCGAGACTGCTGTCCTTGAGGAGCTGTCCAAGGAGTCAAAGGTTGTTGTCTATCCTTCATGGAAGACCCTTCGTCTTATCCAGGACAAGTATAAGCAGAAGGATTATCTCGGCAAGGAAGGAATTCCTATTGCTGAGCAAGTGGCTGTTCAGTCATCCAGCAACGATGAGATGCGCTCTGCCCTGAAAGATATCTCATCCAAATATGGCTTTCCCTTCATGCTCAAGTCCCGAAAGGATTCATATGACGGCCGAGGAAACCTCAAGATCTCCAACGACGAGGACATTGAGACTGCTGTGAACGAGTTTGGCAAGCTCCAATGCTACGCTGAAAAGTATGTTCCGTTTCAGCGTGAGCTCTCAGTCATCGTCATCCGCACAGAAGACGCCGATGGCAAAACAAAGCGCCTGGTGCCATATCCCGCTGTGGAGACGGTTCACGAAGACAACGTCTGCTCACGCGTCTACATGCCTCCTCGCGACACACCTGACGAAGTCTCGAAGCGTGCCCAAGAGGTTGCTGTCAGTGTTGTTGAGAAGCTCTGGGGACGAGGTGTGTTTGCTGTCGAGATGTTTGTCACAGAAAACAACGACATTCTCGTTAATGAGATTGCCCCCCGACCCCACAACTCTGGTCATTTGACCATCGAGGCTGTTCCATACATGTAAGTGTTTTCGCCTCTATTTGATATTTCACATGAAAACTCACCGTCGCAAAGGTCACAGTACAAGGCGCAGCTTACAGCCATCCTCGATGAGCCCCTGCCTGAGAAACTCGAGCCTCATGTTGCTTCCAGTATCATGATCAACATTCTTGGAGGCGCCGAGGCTGAGTCTCACTTCGAGATTATGAAGAAGGCCAAGGCCATGTTCGCCCCTAAGATTGGAGTCTACCCTCACATGTACGGAAAGCAGTCCAAGCCTGGCCGCAAGATCGGTCACATCACCTTGACCGGATTGGACGCAGGCATCAAGGAGCTGGAGGAGTACGCACAACCGCTGGTGCAACTTGCAGCCGATATGCGACAGGAACGTATCCAAGCCAAGAGCAAAGCTATGAGGCCTGAGCAGGCAGTTGCCAAGTCTTCACAAGACCCGTTGGTCCTTGTCACGATGGGTTCCGATTCTGATCTTCCCGTGCTCAAGGCCGGTCTGGATATTCTGACTCAATTTGGTGTTCCCTGGGAGGTGGATATCACTTCGGCCCACAGAACACCTGTCAAGATGGGAGACGTTGCCACAGCCGCTGCCGATCGCGGTATCAAGGTTATCATCGCCGCCGCGGGAGGAGCCGCTCATCTGCCCGGCATGATCTCAGCCTACACTGCTCTGCCCGTCATCGGCGTTCCTGTCAAGGCCACTCACCTTGACGGAATGGACTCCCTCCTCAGCATTGTTCAAATGCCTGTAAGTGTTTTCATTCTATCCACAGTTTACATACACTAATTCCACGTAGCGAGGTGTTCCCACAGCCACCGTGGGTATCAACAACTCTACCAATGCTGCCCTCCTGGCCATCAGGATCCTGGGCGCTTTTGTCCCTGCCTACCTTGAGAAGATGAAGGCATACCAGCTCGAAATCGCAGACCAGGTCAACGGTAAGGCTAGCCGTCTCAGGGAGTCTGACGTGGAGTCTTACCTCGCTCAAATGAAGAAGGGCTGATGGGTGATGCTACCTTGTGCACGACTGGATTTGTTTCTTTAGAATTGGAAATGATTAGACGCTAAACGATGATTCGGGGTTTTTGTTATGTGAACGTTGTCTACAGAGAAAACACTTCCAAATCGAATAGAGTGGGTGACAATAAGCGCTTGCTTGCATACCAGAGAGGAGTTGGAAATGGTGCATGCATTCTATCTGGCGGTCTGAATATGGGATGAGTCTAATGTATGTAGGCTGGGCCACAACACTTTCCTCGCCGTACTGAAATCCATAATTGCGCAAATCAATTCCCGTAATAAGTATCTTTGTCTCAAACATTCTGTATGCATGGGTGTCATTGCTCGTTATCACAACAGTCATTGGGTAAGTGGCTGAGGTGATGGCCAGCGGGAGGCCTACCATTAGCCTCGCTCTTAAGAAGTGTCCCAGGCACAAAAACAACTCTCTCGATCATCTTCATACATTTTCGGAATCGTCAGTACATCGTCCATCATGAGTTCTTCTGTTCACCCAACAATTTCAAAGACCCCGGTACACCCGCATCTGAAGCTGTTAGACAATGAATTTGACAAGGCGAGCTCTGTTGGGTCCGCCCCAATATTCACCCATAGGGTGGAAGAAAGGCTTCCCAAAGTCATACGGCCAGTCCAGTACGGCTTACTTGGCTCCAACATCTCACAATTCCAAGATTCCTCCGCTCAGTTAGGCAGTGGTGAGCAGCTCAAACGGCGACTTTTCTACAACGTTGCTGCTCCTAACAGCACATTTGTCTGTGGCAGCCAAGGATCAGGTAAAAGCCACACTCTTGGTACTATCCTGGAGAATTGCTTGATTTCGTCGCAGGCAAATCACCTCGCACATCCCTTGACAGGTCTTGTATTCCACTACGATACGTTCATTTCTGATACAGGAGGGATGCCCTGTGAGGCTGCCTTCTTGTCGAGCCACTGGGCAGTCAAAGTCAGAGTTCTTTGCGCCCCTTCCAATATCCGTCACATAGAGGTGATTGCTCTGTTCCCAATCAGAATTACTCACGACTGACCAATCAAGCGTATTTACGGACACCTTCCTAACGTGACTGTAGAGGAGCTACGAATCAATCAGTCGGACTTGAACACAAGAAGAATGCTAGATCTCATGGCCGTCAGTTCGATTCAAGGCGGGGGAATGCCCCTTTATCTTCATGTTGTCAGTCGTATTCTCCGTGACATGCGCATTTCACAACAGCGGAGTGATTCTGCATTCGACTACAAAGCCTTCAGGAGGGCTATTGACAAAGAAGCGTTGACGGAGGGGCAGCTACTACCATTGCAACAACGTCTGGAGACTCTCGAAAGTTTTATGGTCAAAGAGCAAACCCTCGGCACCACGACCCCATCCGCCTCGAAGAAAGAGTCGAAGGAAAAGACCAAAGCCGCCAGCCACGGCATAGAATGGAATTTGGATGTCAGTGATCTACCCTCTATGCAAAACTTTTCCTGACTTCCCATCACAGGGCGGACAGCTTACCATTATCGACCTCTCGTGTCCTTGCGTCACTGCCGATGCAGCTTGCTCGCTCTTCAACATTTGTCTGAGTCTATTTCTTGAACAAAAGGCTACCATTGGACGTGTCGTGGCATTAGATGAAGCCCATAAGTACATGACTGAAAGTTCGGATAGTCACACTCTCACAGAATCGCTTCTCTCGGTCATCCGCCTGCAGCGCCACCTGGGCACCAGAGTGGTATTGTCTACGCAGGAACCAACCATCTCTCCTAAGCTCTTGGATCTCTGCTCTACTGTCATTGTCCATCGGTTTACGTCACCCGCCTGGTTCACGACACTAAAGAGACACTTGGCTGGCGTTTCCATAGGATCCGAGGCTGAGAAGAAAGCCCACGATCGAGAGATTTCAACTGGCCAACAGAGAAATGGTGTGGGTAGCTCTCATTCGCAAATGGACATCAAGAATGAGGATTTATTCTCACATATCGTTGGTCTAAAAACTGGCGAAGCGCTCTTGTTCTGTCCTAGTGCACTAGTAGACGTGGGGGCCGTCAAATTGTCAGACCTCGAGTCATCTCTTGTTCAGCTTGGAAGTAGTACCATGAAAGTACGAATCAGGAAGAGGATTACTGCAGATGGTGGAAAGAGCATCATGGCTGACTGAGGCGCTTTATTCGAGATATAGCCGATAGAGCAGGTAGTTTACCAATAATCTCGTCTGATAATGACGAGTGGTGAATCAGAATGCATCACCCGCCCAAAGCCTATCCCAGGCATCCTTACACACTTCGTTCTGCAGCTTGTCAAGGAAAGATTTTACCGAGACTGGTTCCTCGCCATCAACACGTAAAATACCATTCTTGACACCTTTCCAGCCTTCGATAGGAAGCTTGAGCTTATCCTGTCCGAGCCCCCAGAAGTAGCGACCCTTGAAGGTCCTCTCACCACGTTCGATAGTATCGTATTCAGCTTGACAATTCTCGCATATTAGGCCGGAGGCATACGTGACGTACAAGTAAGCTGAGCGATTTCCCCACCATTTAAAAGAGCGTGAGGGATAGCAGAAGCCACCGCAGTTATGAGGGACATGATCAGGGCTTTGCAAGTCTCCTTCGTCATTAGGCGGGGAGCCAGGGTCGGATTCTTCGTCACTTGAGTCGTCCAGGTCTTGATCCTCTACATCTCCAACCTGTTCGTGACCCCCCTCCTGAATATCCTTGACTTTATCAGCTTCTCCAAGGGGCTCTTTATCTTGAGCGTCTGCCTTCGGCCTGTTTACCTCCGGAGCTTCAGCATTATCAGTGTCATCGTTGCCGCTGCCCACGCCCTCAGAAGGTTCCCCTTCCTCTTTGATCAACCGAGACAATATTGCAGAGCCTACGATACGAGCGTATCGGCGCAGTTGCTCATCACCTTTCAATACTTTGCTCATCAGGGCTAGAGTCTGTGCAAGAACCCAAAGGTGTAACGTGTCATTCTGCCAAACCCTGTCGCTAAGCCCAGCAAAACAATCGTCCAGTAAAGATTGGATCGTTTGTTGGAATTTCGATAAGGGACCCATCACCATATACATATAAGCAAGAACAATTCGCTGTGAAGCAGTTCGCTGTGAAGCAGTATATGATGTAGACGTGCGCGGGATATCCAGTATGAATGGTCGCTGCATGACGCCTGACAGGGAAGCAAGTCGCTCCGCTTTGTAGATAGGATCCCGAGATCTGCGAAATAGTTCCAGTTGAACATTCGCCATGGCATCACAAGCCCGAGGCATTATCCAGAGGGCGGTGCCACCCAGGATAGGAAACCTGAAGGCGTTTGCGCGGTTATCGAAAATCCTATCTAGGGTTTTCGATGACATTTCAGGATCCAAACAGACTTCATGATAGATAACAGAGAGATCGACCAGTAGCGGTGTTGAAGCGTCGAGGTTATCCAGAAAGCTAACAGCCTCTTCAAAGAACTTGACAATGAACTCTTTCTCTCCAGTCTCCGAAGCAATATCGCAAAAGATCGTACGCCGTGCTTTTCCCTCGTAGATGTAGTCCGACGCAATCCATGTAATTCTTTCAAGAAGACTCCAGCTCTTGAGCATCTGGATATACTCTGACTTATTATTCTTCTTTTCAACGATTTCAAGCTCGTCAACTAGATCCTCGCCAGGAGTTATCCCGGCTGGATCGCTAGCCCTAGCTTGAGCATAAGACTCAAGGGCCTGGTCGGATAGCCCCAACTTTCTTTGAGCCTTGGCGCATGTTGTATAGACTTCTCGTTTGAGTAGAGGAGGTACCCTGTTTGCTGCAAGTTCTCTCACAGCAGTATGTACAATTTCATAAGCCTGCTTTTTCTTCTTCTGGTCCAAGAAGAGGCTCGAAAGTAAGCAAGAGGTTCTGTACCACTCGTCGTCACTTGGTTTGCAGAGCTCCAAAGCCTGTTTGCAGATCTGCTCTGCTGGTTCATCCCGCCTGTATCTGACGAGGATCTCTGCAACAACGCGATATGCAGTTGCGTCCGGCTTAATCTCGTCGCTGAAAAGGTTCAGTATTCCCAGAGCACCTTTAATGGCGTCGTATTCGTCGCCACTATTGCAGTAGTCAGGAAAGTTAATGGCAGCCTGATCGATGATAAGATGTTGTGAACGGGCCTGATCGGTGTAATACCTCAGCATTAGTATAGCTCATATTGCAGTCGTATCCTGATAGACCCAAGCGGAAGAGACTTACAGCGTGTAAACCACCTTCGAGTCTATGCCACCTTTCCATCGCATCACACGAGCTCTTAGCCTTGTACAGCTCTTGTAGATGACCCATGGCTATGCCAAGACGTAGATTTGAAGGGGTTTTACGAACGCCATGCCACCACTCGACTGCGAAATCACTGAGTTTTTCCTTGATTTCACCCTTCTCCAGTAACTTGGACCAGTGAGCCGCCCTTTCGTAACTATCTGAGGTTTTAATGTAGTCATAACTGAGGCCTGCCTTGCCCAACATCTCAGCAATACCGGTCTTGTTGGAAAGGGTCTGTGCCACACTTTCCAGCACCTCGAGTTGCTCTTCAGGGCTGTGGTGATCCATATCGATCAAAATCCAGTGACTCATGTACGAGAGTGCACAGTACTTGAGCAGGCTTTCGTCGACCATAGACCGACATCTCAGCAGTTCTGTGCTTGTCAAAAGGATTCTTCTATGGGCCTCTGACGGACCCCATCTCAGCCTAGAAGCTCCATGTGAGCTATCGGTGAAGTAATGTCGCATAGACCGTTCTTTGAAGGTTACTGGGAGTGGCCCATCGTCATACACGCTGTCGTGTTTGTCATCCCCGTCGTGCTTCAGGTCGTAGACCGCAGTAGCATTACCAGCGTCGATTCTGGCCATCACCTCGCTATCATAGCCTGGGCCACCAACTCTCAAAAGCTTGGTAAATATATCAGGGATCTCCTCAGTATCAAATTCTTGATCTTGAGCGACATGCTTGACTAGTGATTGCACTTCTGCAAAAGTCAATGTTCTTTGGGCAAATGCAATCCAATGAAGCAGGGAGCCAGATACTCGTTGATGTTTGGTGGGCATACGCCGCTGACATTCGCCAACAAGAATTTCGTAGATACCATGGAGGTTATCTGGCATCTCTTGTCTAAGAGCCCGAAGGACGGATCCCTCGCGGCCCAAGTCGTTCAAGCGCAAGAGAAGATGTTCGGCGTAAAGCATGTCTGTCGGAGGTTGTTAGTAATCAAGGAGATTCGAATAGACATTGTCACATACTCGGTGAGGCCTCTTCCACCTTGTCCGCGACTCTCTGTTTGACGTAACGACTAAAGCCTTTGAGGTGGCCTAGGGTATTGATATGGTTCCAGATCAATGCCCTATAGTCTTGACTCTGTTTCTTCTTGTTTACTGCTATCTGGACCAAGCGGGTATCTTCGGGGAAATCATCGAGACGCTCTGGCCTAGAAGTCACGACAAGAGATATTCTTAACCTTGCTTGCGTCAAGAATTTGGAGACAAACTTCTTGAAACTGGACCAGTCTCTTAGTTCGTCCAACCCATCTAAAACAATAAAGAGATGAAACTTGGAGTCTTTACCAAAGACTGCTGCAAGAAGATTCCCAACGAGATCATCCCAGTCAGCAACAAATATTCTTATATCGTCCCTACTGATCTGCCTATTGAACCTTTCACATGCGGCGTTGTTGTTCTCGGCAACTTGATTGATGATGGTAGTGATACCACAAACGAGAAAGGCGAAGGAGTCTTCCTGTTCACGGAAATAGAAATGCCCAACGCATGCATAACCAGTCTCATCCTCCTTGACAAGCTGGGCTAGTTTATCGTGTATAGCAGCCGCCAAGTGACTTTTACCGGTCCCAGGATCAGATGTGACGGCAAGGACAGGCCGACTCCCTTCAGGTATTCTAAGCCAATCCTCCCATTCAGGCTCCAAGAAGAGCCAGCCACATGAATCGGGAAGTAGGGTCTCTTTCAGGCTCTGGTACACACAGTCATCGTTCGGTACCACATACATCGAGTTACGGACGCTGTTGGCATGCGGCGACTTGTTCACCTGAGGCTTGTCTATCGACATTGCCTCCTTCTGCCCGTCAAAAAGCGTCAGAAGCTTGGCCAGATCGCCCCGAATACTCTCTGTGTTCTCATGGATAGTGTCAAGAGTACGACCAACCCGTTTGAGCATCTCAGCATGCGATTTTTGGTTCTCGTCGAGCTGCGACGCCATCGCGAGTGTCTCTTCAGTGTTTCCAAGAATGGCAAACTCAGTGGCTTGTTGAAGGTGCTCGAGCTGCTTGTTCAGCCCCGCCCGGGCTCCCCCAAGATCCCCGTCATCACCCTGGAACAGATTGGAGATCCATTTCTTGAAACGACCAAGTTCGATATACTTGTGTGCAAAGCCGCACAGTGTGAGAAATGAGGTGAAAACCTCCATCAAGCAATTCTGATAAGCCTTTTGCTGTGGAAGCCTCGTCTCCAAGATAGCGATCCTCGTGAGAAAGCTGTTCATGTCCTCAAAGAAGACGATGATTGTATCGTAGTCCGCTGACACTGACCGGCAGGCCTGAAGCAAGTAGGTCAGAGCTGTTCCGATGGCAGCAGCAGGCGGAAATGCTGGTGCCGCAGCGGCAATCATTTGGTTTGATCCCTGCTCTATCAGGTCTAGGTTGGCTGTGAAGAGACTTCTTAAGCGGTCGACTTTGCCTTTATCATGCCTGAACTTATGAAAGTTGTTCATCTGATCTGTTCCAAAGTCAAGCATAGACTGAGAACTGTCAAACTTGCGGTCGAGGCCAAAACCAACGATACTCTGGTAGCTTTTTAGCGCTTCCTTCCATAGATCGACAACATCACGATCATCATCGTTTAGCTTCTTCTCCATTTTTCTATCGGATATTTTCTACCGAGCAGTTTCGGGAATATGGAGGTATAGAATAAATGGGGAGAGGTCAGGCAGGGGAACTCCTCTTTATGTAGCTCGTGACACGACTGCCTCCCGCACAATGTTTAGCGCTGAAGGTCCCTAAATATTAGCAGCTGACGTTATTGGCTACTTGTGAATGTAGTCGGTAACTGCCGAATACCAGTCGCTGGCTGGGGACCAGGGTGTCATGGACCCTGTACCGGGGGTTTCTACAACGGAGTCGCCAATCAGGATGATTGGTTGACGCAACTGAACGTTGCTGGCTGCAGGCTCGTGAAGCTTGGCAAATTGATGATCCATTTCAAGGTTGGAATACAACCCCATCTTTTGTGGATGAAGCTGACTTACACCTGTGTCGTCTAGGTCGTCTTTGCTAACGATGATGAGCTACCACGAGAATCTACATCAAAATCTTCTGGTATGTAGCATATAGTTCGCGTGGCGGTATCCTTATCATTGGTTTCTGACGATTGCAGCTGATACTTTGAAGAAAATCTCTTCCAATAAGTGGATTCAACGAGAAGAGAAAACTGTGCACAACCTTCTAGCCATTACTAGGGAATATAACCAAGTGTTGAGAGGATCTGCAAACAATGCGTCATTAGCTCTCAAACTATAGTCAGAGTCATCCCTTCGTACTTTGACCTCCAGTGACGGTCTTCGATACCGGTAATACCTATGCGCTGACATTCATTCTTTTCGTAGCCCGTGGGCAATAGCGCCAAACCTGAGGCACCTTTATCCTTCAACAAAATATGCCACTCCACGAACAGACACCAAATGGCACGGCCTTCCAAGCTCGAACCTGGATCCTCATCGTAGTTGATTCCGCCGATCAGTTCTCCTGACTCAAAGTCCAGAAGGTCTCCAACATCGTCTTTACTTAACACCCCACCTATTCTGGCAAGCCTGACCCAACCCATCAGCCGGAGCTTGCCGCACTTCAATTGACCAAATGGATTGTAGTCATCCAAGATGCAGTGCACCTCAAGGATACGTACATACTCATTATCACCAAAGTGATGGTTATGTAGTAGCGTTGCTCATTGCCGTTGCGATAAGTCTCCTATACGGCTTCTGGTCCTCAATTCCGTATACTCAACGCCAATGCTCACCATTCCCCCTCTGGACTTGCAAGCAACTTCGATAGCAATTGAAATTTCGAACACTGATGCTCAAAGCCACGATGGGGCCACGTACTTCTCAGGTGGGTGACAATACCAGCCCGAAATTCCCCTAAAGGCCCACAATAGCGACCGTACAAGATCTCGTTCCCATAGTCCAGCGAGATACCGATCTCCAATCATACATGATATTTGCTCTGCCAACGCCAACAAAGCAGGTAGTTTGTCTGTCTTGAAGGTGATTTCTCGTCTGGCATAGTCTCCCACCACCTCATTCCAGTTATTGTATAGCTCCCCGCGTGATACCTCAGAGCTCATCAACCGTTACAGAATCGTTCGCCTTTCGTGGCTTACTACAAGTTCGCGAAAGGTCCCAAAGCCGTCGGAAAAGGACTTTTCCTTCCCATCCGGTCGGTACTTTGAAGCTTACATAGAGCAACAACTCCAGTATAGTCCATTCTCAGAGAAGCAAAGAGATCGACCGGATAGCACTTACTCTTGGAAGACCCATGCGCGTTTATACAATGGGCCAATGGCATGAAGCCATCCATATGCTGACCAAAATGGTTCTCTACAGGGGACCCTCTCGTAACCCCCGATTGTTTGTAAGGGCAATCTGAACGGACGTGTGAGTAACGGGTCTCTTGGGGAAAGAACCTGCACCGCCGTCCTTACCTTGGGTAATTGAAATGGTGAACGCTGTTCGGCGATATACCTGGCCCATACGAGAGGATTCTATCTCCCAATCCTTAGGGCTATCTTGAATAATACAGAGTGAGTCAATCCATAAATAGCGGAAGCCTAGAGTCCTAGTGACCTCGATAGCATGCTGGAATGTTAGAGGCAGCGATTCGATGGGGATTGATGATTGCAAATTTGCGATATTCTTGGATGTTGTGGTGAAAATAGGTGAGGAACCCCAGCAATGGCTCAGCGCGATATATCGAGCACGCTTGGCTTGGGAGGTGGCGAGTCAGGCGAGGCTTTGGCCGCGTATCTGCACGTCTATGGCACGGGTGGTGGGTAGTATAGAGGGCTCTGAACCACAATGTGCAGCGCAGTTGGGATGGTTAGAGATGCAGTTTTTGAGCCAATATGGAGCCAACTTCAGGCTTTGAGGGGATCCAGTGCTTGAATCAGACGGTCCACAATTGGGGATGGTAAATTCACTCAGCATATGTAGATAGGGATAGTCAGTCATCTTGAGCTGGATGCCAGTACCAGGGGTAATTACCAGGCACTTCGTTTCTGCGCAATAGAAAGCTTTCCCCATTGCAGTCAACCTTGAGATTCTCAGGACATCCGTCCGCTATCATTTCGCTAGTGTTGTGCAGTATCCAAACAGGTTCATCCAGGGTAATTGTCCGAGCGGGGGAGCAGCCGCCAAAGAGATTTCGAGGGTTTTTTATCTCATGGGCAATGACATGACAGAAGTAGCAGCCTCTTCTGGCGGATTCGATGATGGCTCTGAGATTCGGTGAGTGAAAGTAGGTTTGTCCTTCTATAAGGGTTTCCATATCCTCACTACGTGAGAAATGGATAGAACAGCAGGCCTTGCACAGCATTCTGAGTATCGTGAGGTCAGATTTGTCGAGTATAATTGATGGACGTTGAAGCCTTTCATCATTACCCATCAGAAAGAGCTTGAGTGATGGCAGCTCAACACGTGATTCCAAGCCTCAGACGTGCAGCATCTGACTTTGGTTACAATAGCCAATCATCATTTCCAGCAATACTTCCCAAGCAGGGTGGAGGCTGGATTCTACTTCGCTATTCAATCCCAGACAGGTATTGCTTGCGGATCTATTTGTCAGGCCTAACTCGTGCTCAAGCTATTCCATGCTACTTGGGTGACTGTTAACAGCTCAAACTAACCCTCCACCAATGAGTCTAATTATACTCCCGTCCTGACATCCATGTGGCGGTACGGGTGCTGAGCTTTGACCCTGGAATAGAGCTTGGACTAGGAACCAAGCTTGTGGCTCCTGAATCGTGTATAGTCATCTAGGTTCCGGAATCTGTCAGTGGTATCCGCCCGTTGTTTGAGATCTTCAATTCCGGTTCTGATTGGTGCTCAAACGCTTTTTTCAAGTTGGAGAGCCTGGATAAAGTGCTGAGTCTGTTGGGTATAGCACGTTTACATGCACCTGCGCCATGCATGTAACCTAGACCCGGTGATACTCACTCTGTGATATTTCGAATAGACACCGTAGATATGGGATTAATGCCTTCGATAAAATACCGTTTTAGTCAAAGGAAAGGGTATTTAAATTCAAGGTTAGAAACAAGGCTTCACCATATCTACCTGGCCAAGGTTGAGGAATATCTTGAATAGGCGAAAGCGAATATTCCGGTAAAAGCTCACGATACTACATAAAACACATAATCGAAATCCACTATCGTCGGTCCATCGGCAACGCGACGGGCCATTCCTGCAACGCCTAATTGATTCAGGCTTGGATTGATGGCCATAATTTATGCTGACCCGCGGTTCAGACACAAAATGTTTCAAAAATATTGAGCTTTTAGATCAGCCCCGGACAATTTATATTTACCCACCAATATCCGTTCCCTCTGTGGGGTATCCGTCACTAATTTCCGCGCTGTTTTGAAACGCCGAGTCACACCGTTTCAGTCGCTTAAGTCGAGATATTCATGCGCAACGACGAGATGCAGGTCCCGTTCAAGTCTTTAAATACCATGCTCCACGACCTCATGGCGTATTCAACACCATTCAATCACTCATCACTCACAACGACTCAATCAAAATGCGCACCACTTTCGATTCCACCCTTGTCCTTCTTGCCAGTGCCCTAGCTGTCAAGGCGCAGTCTTGTCCCGACATCCACATCTTTGGCGCTCGTGAGACTTCAGTAGCACCAGGCTTTGGTTCCGCGGGTGCGCTCGTTGACCAAATCATTGCCGCTCACCCTGGTGCTACCTCTGAAGCTATTGACTACCCTGCATGCGGAGGCCAAGCATCATGTGGCAATGTTGAGTATGGCGTATCGGCCAAACAAGGAACTGAAGCTGTGACCACAGCTGTCAATGGCCTCAACTCTCGATGCCCCAACACAAAGATTGTTCTTGTCGGCTACTCTCAGGTATGACGAACTGACATGACCTCGTTTTTTCCGTTTGCTTGGGGCTGACCATTTTTTCCAACAGGGCGGACAAATCATGGATAACAACATCTGTGGAGGACCAGACTCAGGAGCCAGTATCTCTGACTCTTCTGTTCCACTATCTGCCAGCGCAGTCTCGCAGGTCAAGGCAGTTATTATGCTGGGCAATCCCCGATTTGTCAGTGGACTCCCTTATGGAGTTGGAACTTGCACAGCAGGCGGCGTAAGTGATCGTGATGTCGAGTTCGATAAGCAACCATACTAACAATTTGCAGTTTGATGCACGACCAGCTGGCTTTTCATGCCCCAACGCCGACAAGGTCCAGATCTACTGTGACGCTGAGGATCCTTTCTGCTGTAATGGAAACGACTCCAACCACCATCAGCAATACGTCACTATCTATGGTAGCAAAGCATTGGAATTCGTCAACAGCAAGCTATCCTCTGCCTTCAAATGCTAAAAGATGATTGAATGTACATTTTCTTGACGAATATTTTATATAGAAAGTAGCAGCAAAAATCGGTATAAGCATTTGCTTCCGCATGTTCAAAACGTTGAAAAATGGCAAGAATGTAGTAATGCCCGACTTATCGTTCTGATGTCTCACGGATTTAATAACATGATACCGGCTAGACTTGGGCCATGTGGGAAAATGGCTAGAATTGAAAATAGCCGAGGCGAGATACAGGTTCTACTCCATTTGAATTTGAGCTAATTAAGCCATCGTACGCAGTACTTGCAGCACTAAAAAATCAACGTACCAACCATCATCAACGGGTCCTTAAGTCTATGACGCCCGATGCCGTGTGCGGTTGTAGTCGGTCCCGTTCGAGCCTCGGTCCGTTTCTAGCTGGTGGGGACTGTGGTACCCATGGGTTAGAACACAACCATAAAATCCTGCTCCATACAAATTCATACGCCCAGATCCAGTACGAAGCAACTGCTGTTCGGTTCCTATCATCTCACCTCTCCATACAAGTGTAACTCTCTTGTGTTCTTAGCATGCCTTCAATAACCGCTTCCCTAATCGCTCTCTATATCAAATGGATCCGCCAGTCCAAAGTGATTTTCGATAGTCCAGAAAACACACTTGCAAGCCTTCACGACAGCTATATTCGGCCACAAGACTTCCACCCTCCTACCAACCTCGGATCAGATACTACCATTGATCGCGTTGATATACACGAATGGCCGTTGTACAGATTATCTTCACAGGTTTCTTCAGCCAAAGGTGGACCCCGTGAAGCTCTTCTGTATGTTCATGGAGGTGCCTTTTATCGAGAGATAACGGCCCAACATTGGACACTTGCCGCGCAAATTGCCCGGGAGACAGGTCTTGATGTATTACTTCCAATTTACCCGCTTCTTCCAAGACCAGGAGCTACTGCTAAGAAGTTGGCGATCGGGCTGATCGACATCTGCCGTTCATCTCATCAGCCCATCGTGAGCATCGCAGGGGACTCGGCTGGGGGCATGCTGGCTCTCTCAACCGCTCAACAGATGCGAGACACCGAACCGCAGTTATTCGCCAAACTGCGATCTCTGGTCCTAATCTCACCAGTCCTGGACCTGGACTTGGCGCACCCTGAGGTCGTGCGTTTATCAAAGATTGACCCTTGGCTTGGTATAGCTGGAATGCGCGACGTACTTGTGCCTAAGCTCGCATCAGATCTATCTGTCAGAGATCCTATTGTCAGCCCTTTGTACGGGAGCATCGAAAACCTGCCACCAACTCTGCTATTTTCTGGTACCTATGACATGCTTTGTGCTGACGCTCGGCGGCTTACGTCGAAGTTCACTGGAAAAGACGTTGATGATGCTCCAGTGGGAAGTATAGAGACGGATCGGTTTATTTACGTTGAGAAAGAGGAGATGATCCACGTATGGCCACTTCTTCCACACCCTGAAGGTGCTGAGGCTCGGAAGCTTATTGTTCATTTTGTAAACAAGTACTTGGAAGCATAAGTTTACCAATTAGAGTATGGTCAGACCGATCTTCCAATTTCATCATTATTTAAACCTCAATTTGTAAAGAGTGCAGCTGCACTGGCAGGAGGCAAATTGCAAGGCTTCCATAAGGCGGAACGACCATAAACACATCTTCCCATCTACCAATTGCGATTGGGTCGTTGGAAGCCACGTTTTGAGAAAGTTCCGTGGATGTATGCACTGTTATCTGATATTTGATGACTGTATGAGCTTGGGTGTTATTTCGTTGCGGAGGATACCTACCGGTAAAACAAGACTTCAGCCTCATAAGGCCGGATGGTCTCACTACTCGGAACGGCGTAGCGAGTCGATCTATGCAACATCCTTATTTGGTGAGGTATACTTATCATATTAAGGGTAAAATTCCTTCAACGAGACGGGTGGTGAATATTTGAACGCAGTGACGGGAAGCCTAAGCCTATGTTCAGAAGCTATTTAGGGGAGTTTCGATGCTATCCTAATAATTGTCAACGGAGCATTTCGTCATTCCAAGCTTTGCGTCCCCAGCAACTTCTTTCAAATATGGATCAATCTTCAACCCGATAGAGGGTGGAGTCCCCTTTGCCGTGCTGCCTCACGAGGCAAAATCGAGGTTATCAACAATTGTCTGTCGATTGGGGTAGAGGTTCGCTTTGAAGGCAGTCCTCCGGGTTCACCGCTCATCATCGCGGTTGCTTGTGGCATAATTGAAGCAGTCAAAATGCTTGCTCGTAGAGGAGCCACTGTTCACTGGAACGGCAGACATGGGCCTACCAATGCTTCTTCGTTGGTTCGACCTGCATGCGTGAGGGAGTGGTTCGTAATTGATCGTAAAATCCGTTCCGTTTGTAGTAAACTAAGCTCCCATCATCATTCGATTGTGCTTGAATCATTTATTAGGCGAGGTAAATTAAGCGTTCCAATTCCCCTAGCCATTTTCCGTAAGGCACTGTCATATCCAATGATCAAGTGTAGTCAATGACTAGTGTCATCAAGTGGCCAGCTGAGCAGCTAAAGTGGCTTGCTGAAAGTTAGTAGTGGCTGGCAGCTATAGGTCAAGAGCTGGGTGTTCTACAACCAGTCGATAGTTAAAATACTGGCGGTTGCAAAAGTGAGGGTTTAAGTGCATGGGGTTGGTTTAACTTGGTCTGCTTGCTTGAAATGTGATGGTGCCTGTTCAGAATGCGTACTGCATCACTCACATTCTCCAGGATGCAATATGAGTTTTTGCTGAATGATAGATTACTCTCTTTCCCTACTTGCCATATTTCTTATTATTCAATGCAATTGAAATGTTAAAAGACATTTCTAAACGATTTCGTTGGGGTTGGTATCAGCTCACGGCTGTGTACAATACACTATTTCTCTTTTGCTTAGTTACTCTACCATTCTGTATCCTGCCTATCCTACTCGGATTTACTCAAGGATTTGCCATCAATACTTCGTTTGAACGAGGCTTCGCAGCGAACCGCTGGGCATTGTTGGACAACGCTATCAACAATATAATATACAGGTGGCTCGCCACGAACGACATAGTTGATGTCCATGGGGAGCTAACCCCCATTTCGCATTCAACGCCTACTAAACCCCGTCGCATGGACTACGTACTTATACCTGTCCAGGCCGGAAGAGTGGACCCCTCGAAACATAGAAGAATTGGTAAGCCTTGATGACTTGTATTTGGAGCGATTGCGTCACTCGCAGGGTCATAAATGGCACTTGTGGATCAACCTTTCTTCTCACATGAATCCTTTGAACAACACTTGGAGTGCTGAGCCATGAGACAAGGCTTTTCTCGAGCTGCTACGGCTCAGAGACGAACACGAGCCTAAGGCCGGTGAAGCTTCAAAAACATCACTTGCAGAAAAAGCTTTCTCTGTGGTTCTTGGCGCGTTTCTGGGCCAGCACTGATGCACTTTACAAATGATCCACTGGTGGATAACCAGCCCATGGATTGGTCCTCCCCTCCGGGATACGACCCTGTCACTGTTCGCTTGTTCGAGCTTCGTCTCAGAGAGCCGGTTTTTCAGGGTATCTTCCCTAGCTTCCTAGAACAGATGAAAATCATCACGGCGAATAACTCAACCCTATGGACTTCTAAAAAGCCGTTCAGTCGTGGTGGACGATTTGGCCGTCAAGCAGTCAAGGAGCACGAAAGGCTGCAGAAAGCCCATCCATGGACGTATGGCATGCTGGTCAAAGGAGAAGAAATGTGGGCCAGGTTCAGGGCTGTAGAGAATCCACGGCTTGTGAATGGGTCACATGAGTATGCCAGACGTGCTGGAAAGTTTTGCTCAACAAGATGGGAGAGGTTATCCCTTTACCTCACTAGAAAACAGTTTCCGATGCTAAGTTCCAGTCAATCGACAGGGTTTGAAAACGTCATTGCCTCTCAAGACCCAATCGCAAAGTATCTTCGAGATATGCTGGATGGTATCAGTAAGGATGAGGAACAGAAGCTTCGAGAGTCATGGCGGGGGAAGAAATTCCTAGAAACGATTGAGAAAGCTCTGGAAAGAAACGAGTAAAATACTCAAGAAGAGGCCATACACGACATAGAAACTGCCGCAGGGATTGTCAGAATTGGAGACCCAAGGAATGAGTGGTAGGCACAGGAGCTTGATAAGGGAACTCGACTGAGGCAAAGGGGCACACTCAGCAGCTATTCGTTCAAGTGTAAGGAAGACAGGCTAGCAGAGTATGCGTGTTTTTGTTTCTCCTTTTACCGAGCTAGACCATGAGTGTTTGACCTGCGCTTACCTCGGAACAGCCTCTTACCATGTCGAAGCAGCGTATTCAGAAAAAGACCAGCGTTTCCCAGTGCAAAGCTACGCATTGGAAACTCTACAGCCACGGCTATGTAGAATTGTCACGCAACTATTGATAATTTACTCGACTGATTAGAGGGAGAGTCCCTAGATAGTGGGGCAGGTGGATTGATACTTCCCTTTTTGCCATACCTCAAGACCGTGTCTTCGTACTCCGTACTAACGATTCTAATTCAGGACTCTCGTGTGCTGTGCGTCAAAGAAGAAAGGAAATACATGAGCGCATGCGATCGTCATTATACACCAACGCCAACACGACGCGTGCAAAATGAGGGCTGAGAGCAATGTGAATTCCAAAAGCACATAGTGGGGAGTCAGCACGACTTTCCAGGATTGATAGATAAAGGGAACGCCCATCAGACCCGTAAACATTTGGGCGAAAGCGGATTAATCGACTCTAGGTTAGCGAAACATTTGTGACCAATAACAGCATTGCTCGTTGACATGGCGCCTCGTCAGCCGGTGACGGACCAGCGCTAAGTTCCAGTCAAGGGATGAATGTTTCAGTATCCCCGCCATTCCTCTCGATAATAACCAGTCTTTCTCTACACAAAAACAATAGGCATTCTTGGCATTCCGAATAGCGTCAATGCGTCGTGTCAATGTGGCTAATTCTGAATGCCCGGCAGGGTGGTACGGTAGGGCAACATAGCATTTGCTCTCGCTAGATCTGACATCGCATGGAGCCTTATAGATTCGATATACCACAGAGTTGACGGACAAATATGGTTGATTAGGCTCAGCAAAAGTTGAACATGTTAACGGTATGCGGGGCCCGACATACTGGAGTTAACGGGGTGGCCAGTGAGTAAGATTCGGCTGAAACCATACATGCGCACATTGTCACGTCAGAGTAAGACAATAAAGCTTGTTGCAGCTACCTCTTCATTCTCATTGTCCGCATCGCAGACACGTATTCATACCCAACCAGCCGAATTCCAACGCAGACCGGAATAAGCACTCCGTTCTGCATCTAGACTAATTCAGCATTGCACGCTGTCAATTCATCGTGGAAACAATGGCCTGGAGATCAACGTCACCGTTTATGCGATAAAACGACACTTTTAAAAGGCGTTGGACATGTAGTGATCTCCAGATCCACCTTTGGTGAGCTGGATTAAGGAAAAGGCCTCGCCAGTAAAATTCTCCATTGCTCACAACGGCTTGACTTCGCTGGACTCCCAACACTACACATCACGACCCATATTTTCATGGATGTTCGTCCAGTCTTGAGGGGGTAGGACCCGCCCTGGGCTACCCGGTAGCACCATGATAAGATCACGAAGATATTTAGACCAGTGCTATCAATTGTGACACCGTCGACGATATTCATACTATCGCCTACATTTGAATCTTTGACATGTATCTTTTGTAAGAAATTGCGAGAAGTACGATGTGATTATGATGCTTGTAAATGTAGTGAAGAAGCTTTGATCGTAAAATGTTGTGGATTTCTGATTCAGTAATCTCATAGACAAAGCACGGTTTCATGTCACGTCATTCCCTGAGGATGGGAATAATTTTACAACATAATCCATCCTCGACTGAAAAACTGAGCATTACTTTATGTACAACAACCCCAGAAGGCTTATGATAATTTGTATATCCTTTTACTAATGACGAGTCCTCGAATGGTCTATGGAAACTTGCAGAACTGACATACATGCTAAATGACATGCCGCAAAATAGAATACCCATGGACTTTTTAAGTATGTAGGGTAGGCAGGACCGAGAGCTCGACACCGATCGTGCTTTGATTTTGGAGCTATGCTGCTGAAAAATGGGGAGGCCAGCCGACGTATCACTATTCATGCAATCTTACTCACAACAGAAACGTTATGCAATTATAAAGGGATGGTGGGCAAAGGGGGGCTGATCTCAAGACCCTTCTTCAGGCGCCCTCTAGTGTTAAGCTAGTGGTTATCCGTTTCGGCCTACCAGATATCCATCTTTCTGGTAGGAATTGAAAATAGCAGGGCCGTGCGTAAAGATAGCTATTCTAACCTTGAAGCACATGATTCTGAATCGATAAAATCATGTCAGTTAATCACTCGATATATTCTGCAAACGTGGATTGATGTAGGTTTGTCTACCATCCATAGCTGCTTTAGGCCATCTTGATGGGAAGAGCCTCAGGCTTGGGAGCCCGTCACTCACTAGCGCACATCCCTGCATAACAGGATCTACTTCTCGAACCTCGAGCTATCTGATCCTAGACCACAATGAGGGTGGAAAATATAGCATTGCAATCTGCTGTCAAGTCGTTTTCTCTGCCGCATACTTCTTCTGAATCAAGAACCCGGAGTCTAATAACACATTCTTCTGGGAGGCAACGCTTGTGCCCGGGGTCTCCCAGGCGAGCGGTTTACCATTCCACAAATAGCACGCTATTGGAAATCCGAGCGTCCGGGTAAACGCACGCGGATACACCCCATTTCATGTTGAAGCGCTTTCAGCCACCAAGTAAGGAGAGCGTACACCTCGAGCCCTGCCTTTACGCCATTCCACCGTTTTCGCTGGATCACCAAACTAGCTCAACATCTTCCGCCAGTAGACAACATGGTCACCAAGCGTGCCTGGGAGCTAGTGTCAATACGGGCGTGCGCCTCTCCCTTTTACCCTTGAATGTCTCAGGTTATCAACCGAGTTTCACAACAAGCTTTCTGACTCTCTGGAAATTTGGATTGTCTAGACGGAATGCTACTAGTTTGCCCAGCATGTCGTACCAGTCAATACCGTTGAACGCTTAGCAACAAGATGGAGAGGAATGTTCTGTATGCAAGGCACAGGTTCTAGATTGACACTGCTCACCGGTCGCAGAGATCTCGTACCTATTGTTATCCGTCCGACACATGGGCAAAATATGTATATAAACTGCTGAACAGAATCACATTTTCCAAAACTCCACTCACTCACTCACCAACTCATTCACACACTCGTTCTTTGCCTTTGTCACTCTTTGACTTGTCCCTCTTTTCACGATGCGTTTGTCCTCAGGTATCCTTCTGGCTTGTGCCGGAAGTGCATTCGGCCAGTTCAGCAGATTCACCAACTCCAGCACCACTGCCTTTGAGCCATCTACTGGAACCACCACCACAGCTCTCGCTACCACTACCAGTGGCGCCGCAACACCTGATCCCGCCCCCGTCGATCTTGGTAACGCCGACCTTGGTCCCGGTGCCAGCTTCATCACTGGCCCTGATGGCTCTGTTGCCATGTAAGCATACTTGCATTGATCATGTTTCTATCCGCTAATGAGAGTGTAGTCGCCTGTTCGCTGGTCCCAACGGAGTTGCCTTTTTCAGTGTCTCCGCTACTGCCGACGGCTTCACCATTGGATTCTTGATCCAGCTCATCTTCTCCATCTTGGTGGACGCTGCCGACAACCGCAAGCGTGCTTTCGAGGGCTGCACTCTTTCCGTCACTCTTGACGGAGAGTCAGTCTACGACTCGCCGCTCGCCGACACCAACGGCCAGAGCCTTGAGCAAAAGAGTAACTCTGCTTCCTTGGGCTCCAAGAACCCCGCCATCCGTGTCACCCAGTCATGTGGTTCCGACCCCGTCCAGGCCGATGTCTCCAGCCTTTCTATTGCGGCTGCCGATGGTGATGGATCCGGCCCTATGCCTACCGGAACAAACAGCGAGGGTGCCACCACCAACTCTGAGGGTGAGACCGTTGAGCCAACCGAGACTGCCACCAACAGCGAGGGTGCTACTACCAACTCTGAGGGTGAGACTGTCTTCCCTACCGATACCGCCACCGAGACCAACAGTGCTGGCTTCACCACCAACTCCGAGGGTGAGACCATCTTCCCCACCGACACTGCCGTCAGCACCAACAGCGAGGGTGCTACTACCAACTCTGAGGGTGAGACCATTCAGCCTACCGGTACCCAGACTGGTGACGTTACCAACACTGCCTCTTCTGCCGAGTCCACTGCCACCTCTCCTGCTGGCTTCCCCGGCTCTGTCGGTGCTTTCACCCTGTTTGGCTGTGTAGGATCTACCGCTGGCTTCCCCACCTTCGAGCTGGCTGTTTCCAACGCTGCTATGGACCTTGAGCTTTGCGCCTCCACTTGTGCTGGCCGTGGCTACTTTGGTACTTTCGACACGTAAGTTTTCCATGTAATTTTCTCATGACCTCTACTGACTTTACTAGTGAGTGCTACTGTGGTGACGAGATCGATGGTGACAACACCAGCCGAGTTGACTCTGACCTTTGCAACATCGAGTGCCCTGGTGACGATTCCGAGTTCTGTGGTGGCGAGAGCAGCCGTGCCCGCATGCAGGTCCGACAGGCTATCCCCAACGGCCGCCTTCTCACTGTTTACGTCTCTCTCGGCGGCGCTGATGCTACCATCACTGACGATGTCACCCGCACTGTGACCGACCAGTCCACTGTTGTCACTACCTTCACCACCACCATCGCCGGTCCTCTCACTACCACCACCGACGTTGTCACAGCCATCCAGGTCTGCTTCAGCGGAAAGTGCTACCTCCAGTCTGGTGACCGAACAGTCTACATCTTCATCGGAGTTGACGGCAGCGACTGCGACGGCGAGTGGGTTTACATCTCTGAGGCTTGCTCTTGCCAGGGTGGACAACAGTACGTTCCTCACTACTGCTCCGGAGGTAGCTGCTCTGGACAGACCGTCTACAAGACTGAGGAGTGCCACGACTGGTGGAACCACGACAACTTCTACGTCCCTGCCGACTGCGAGGCTTGCAAGGAGGGAGAGATCATCTACAAGCCTTGGGAGAACTCATGGGGTACCCCCGACAACCACCACTCTGAGGAGATTCCTGTCTGCAACAGCGCCAAGTGCCCTCCTGCCTACTCTGGTGGAAACGGCGGCAACGGAGGAAACGGAGGAAAGGGAGGCAACGGAGGCAACGGAGGCAACGGAGGCAACGGAGGCAACGGAGGCAATGGCGGCAACGGTGGATCCGGTTCTGGCTGCACAGGTGCTGACTGCCACGGTTCTAACGGTTCTAACGGTTCTAACGGTTCCAACGGTTCCAATGGCTCCAACGGCTCCAACGGTTCCAACGGCTCCAACGGAGGCTCCAGCTCTGGCTCTCACGAGTCTGGCTGCACCGGTGCTGATTGCGGCTCCAGTGGTAGTGCTCCCAAGCCTAACGGTCCTAGCGGTGGCGATTCCAGCGGTAGCGGCTCCAAGGGCAGTGGCTCTGAGTGTAGCGGTGCCGACTGTGGTGGTGCTCATCCTACAGATGTTCCTACCATTGTCAACGGTGCTGGCAAGCAGGCCACCAGCGCAGCAAGAACAGCTAGCTGCGCTGGTGGCCTGCTTGC
>JAAGWP010000290.1:0-71315 GCA_013266165.1 Fusarium graminum
CAGAATCAGAACCAGAACCAGAACCAGAACCAGTTATGTTATGAGATAACTCAAATATTAATATTTGTCAGAACCAAGAAACTCAAAGGGTCAGATAACGATAACAGCAAGGAGTAAGGAGACGAGAAAAAGGAAAAGAAACGTCAACCGATTTCCGTGCCATGGTTCCAATCCAAGCATCAGCCGCCTTTCCCCCACCCCTGGTTCCCGATCTCACCCAAACTTGCATTTGCAAGCCACGCAAAAGAAAAGTAGGGGCGGGGATGGAGATCCCGTAGGCAAGACGAGAGCCCAATAGACGGAAGATCAACAAGACCCGGCCAGACAGCTTCTGGACTATCCAAAAGTAGTAAAAACACCAACAAAATGAAAGGCTGGAAGCCCAAGCCAAGCACTGCAACTATTCCAGGTTCTGATTCTGATCGGCCGTATTGTTTTTAAGAAAGTCCCGATATTAATGCAGATGCGATAGACGGGCGCACTATCTGATGGTCATCAAAGTTCAATCTCAATCTTGAGCTCAATCTCAGCCCCCGATTCTAATTTCACATGCTCTATCCGTATCGTATCGTACCATAGCGCTGAGCTGAGCTGAACTGAACCGAACCGCCAAAAGCGTGTTAAAGTGTGCATCTCCAGACCCCGTATGTTATGTCAGGAAGACGGAGTACTATACTTGACTAAGTACTTGCTGCAAATGGCCCGTTGCCTCTTGTCTCCCCCCAGCTAGCATAACCAGCACAATTGCTCCGGTTTGATTTGGTCTGCTTCTCAGGACTGACGGTGATTGTGCCTGGAGAGCGAATGTCTCGTAGCGTACCTTGCTGGGCTCACACCTCGTAGCTTACGAGCTGACACCCCCCGCACCCCCATGTCATTCCATCACCCCTGTTCTTGTTTCCGGCTCCAGCTCCGGCCTGGTGGTGGTGGTGACACAGCACCAGTGGGTACTAGTCACAGTCTAGCATCCAGCTGCCAATGCATAAGGTGGTGGGTATGCTCGTTTAGACAAGACAACCCCAGATAGAGCAAGGTACCTGTTTAGTGGTGATGGATAGTAGTTTTGGCTGTCGTAAGAAGGTATCATTATATGACAGGTACTGCTTCATTGATGTCATCAATCGTGGTCTTGGCTTTCATTTTTTTTTTACCCTCTGCTTACAGCACTCTACAGAGCATCAGGTTCTGTACAGGTGCAGGACCTACAGTACCTCAGCTCTCCCACGGCTGACCAACCAACAACTGGTGATTCTTTCAGCCCTCCTACGCTAGTCGAGTTTAGTGCCTGGTGTCCTGTCCCTGTCCTGCCTGAGAGATCCCGTCCGCCATGGATGATGGATCCATATGAGTGCAGTGCTAAACCCAGAATGACGCCAAGTCGAGCAGAGCCTAGAGCCTGCGCGGTGGTCTAGTCCCCTTCTGTGCTGTCTGTTCTAGCTACGGATACAGCCCAGGCTTGTTCTCTTTTTCACACAGACCCAGAGCTGGCCTCTGCGCTCGTTCATCTTGGATCACCACCCCCCGCCGTGAACATATATCTTGCTGGTGCATCGAGCCCCGACCCAGATATACATATTACACCAGAGAACGCCAAAGCGCCACGCTGGGCAAGGAAACCTTATTGAAAGTCTGTGGGCTTCCCATTGACGACACCCCAAAAACCCCCAGTCGACCCCATCATCTCATCCCGATCCAAATCTCCAGAGCATCGTGACTACTGGCACTGACTGACAGTAGTATCCTCTCTCTCTCTCTCCTCTACCGACTACTTGCTTTCAGCTAACGCCGAGCTCGGTATTCATTCATCTACCTTCTGATCCTCCTCCGTTTCTCAGCTCCTCTTTCCCCTCTCTCTCTTTCTTGTTTAAATTCAACCTCCTCAACCCTGCTCGTCTTCGGCTCTGCACCGCCAGGCCGTCACTGTCATTTGTCTTCTTTTTTTGCTACTCGCCAGTCTTCCTTTAGGGTTTGTTCTTCGCATCAGGCAGGATAAACCGCAGACGGCCTTAGTTGTTGCAAACCACCGACCTCCACTGCTTGTCATCTCGTCTCGTTCTTTGTAAAGCATCGATACGCAACAAGCTTCTGATTCCCCTCACTTGCTCTGAGCAGCCAGTAAGGAAAAGTGTGATCGATCACGAACTCGTCGTTCAACAAGCTTCGTCTTATCTTGGAGGGCTTCCATTGCCTCTTGCAGCCGACGCAAGCTCAAGGTTTCTTCAAAAGGAACCCGACCACCTCCCCGAGCCTCGGAGCAAGCCTAGCCTGATCTTTCCCATCAAAGTAACTTTTATCTGGCGGAACTCACTTCCCAAAACCTCAATCCCAACAACATCAACATCAACAACAACAACAACCTCAAGGCACCAACTTTGTCGTCTTCTGCCATTTATATAACTTCAGCCATCACCACCGCAGTCCAACTCTCGCACACAAAAAGATTTCACTGCCTGCCAGCTTCAACAAAACGCACATACATACTTCTGGCCCAGCGCAATGGACGCAACTAGTTTTTCATCGCGGCGTCCGGCTGCAAACTCCTTACCCGCCTTCACTCTGCCACCGCCCAACGCAGATGTACCAAGTACGAGCAGATACCCTTACCCTCCCGTCCCCGGTAGCCTGGCAGAGTCATTTCACAGCTCTCGAGATGTTGACTCGGTTGGGTATACTTTCCCTTCGTACTCCCCCCATCCTGGCTCCTTTCCCGATCGCCGTGTTTCGTCTTCGCCCAGTATTCTGACCCCTTCGCCAGGAGCAGCAAGCGACGGTCTCAGCCCGAGTCTTTCCAGTGTCAACACCGGCAGTTCCCAAGGTTCTCAAGGTCCCGGTGCTGTCTATTCGTATGCCAGTATCCAAAGTCCATGGTCAGCGCAGGGCAACTCTTACACCGTCAGCTCGGCAACCCAGGCACAATCAACTCTAGGTCAACAACATTTCGGTGGGCGACATCCCTCCATATACAACCAAGGTCCCGGGATCCAACACTACAACCACCCACGAACCTCACAATCGCCAGCCACTGGACCCGACGGACTTCCAGCTCCTCCCTACGATGGAGTTCACCACCCATTCCAGACATCCGTCCCAGGAGGTGGCGGTCAGACCACGCCGCCGGGTTTGTCGACATCCCACCATTCTCAAAGCGGGATCTTGACTTCGCAAAACTCCATGTCTAACCAACCACCTACTCCCTCAGGCGCATCGGCACAGGTCGACTCGTATACGCACACCAGACCGCCAAGCACGCCAGGCTACTATACAGCTTCTACACCGCAGCAGTCCAGCTTTCCCTATCCTCCTCAACCTTCGCCGACCCAGCACTCTTCTCAGAACGGCGGTCCTGTGCCCAGAGGTCTTGGATCGCTCCAGGGGCAAGGCGCCGGCATGGCCCCTCCTAACGGTTACCGGCCCTACCCTTCCTATCAGCCACTTCCTACAATGAGCGGATCAGCTGTTATGTCGAATATGCACCAACCTGGTGGTCAAATGTCCATGATCCCTGCAATGGGTGTGCCACAATACGGACATCAAATGATGTATGGATCGGGGCACAGTCAAGCTGCCCAACAACCCGAGAGGCCTTTCAGGTGTGACCAGTGTATCCAATCCTTCAGTAGAAACCACGATTTAAAGCGACACAAGCGGATTCATCTGGCAGTCAAGCCCTTCCCTTGCACATTCTGCAGCAAGAGCTTCTCCCGAAAGGATGCACTAAAGGTAAGAGCTATAATTTTTTTTTGGATCAAATTGGTGTTTTGGGCATTTGCTAACGTCCGACATAGAGGCACCGACTTGTCAAAGGATGCGAGAGTAAGGCCAACGAAGCCAACAACGGTGACGCCAGTGGAGCGGATCGAAGCGGAGAAGAGAATGACAGCCCCGACGTGAAGCGAGAACAGTAAATGCCTAGGAAAAGGAGTTATGGTTTTAAGGCGCGATACCCCTGTTTCGAGACGACAACCTTGCTTTGTAGTTTCAAGGGCAAGCAAGGAATTTTGATGACCATTGGAAATGAGTGAAAAGAACTAGCTCGAGGCTTTCATCTGCAACTGTTCGCTCATGGATTCGACACATTGGTTCTTTATTACATGACACCTGCACGGCTTTGTATGGTGAACAGGCGCTACGGAGGATAGGAAGGTTGGGCTTTTGGCGTCAAGGAACAGAAATATGGCCATCGAGGCTTGATCGACCAACGATTCTGCGTTACTTGTGTGTTTTCTTTTTGTATTACTGAGTAATGAACGGCCGGGGCATGGCCAGGACAAGGAAATGGATTTTTGGAACGGTTTGAAGCTTATGGAATCGGGTCAAAACAGGACGGAATAGTGCTTCGGAATCATGGATGGGCGAAGGGTGTACATTGGAATATGGAATTGGAACAGGAACAGGCGAGCGATTATCGGTATTGAGTCAGTTAGGCCGTTCGGGGATTTATTTGTTGGACTGCATGGCTAGACATTCTCGTTTCATATTCTTTCATTCTGTCATACGGAGCATGAAAACGTATATTGAAGTTTTATTCTACCTCTTGTCACTTTCTGTGCTGCGAAGCCTTGAGTTGCTGTTCCAAAAGACGATGGGACGGAATATTCTGGAAAAAAGGAACCTTGGGAACAAGAATGCAGTGATGAAGCTCTGATTGATGCAGGATACGAGAATGAGGAACCGATGCAAGCTAACTCAGAGACGGGACTCACTAGTTCTGGGTGGTTCCGGTCGAGACTATCGACAATGGGTTCCGGAGTGGGAATGGTTTGACCGAGCACTGGCCAGCCAGCCACAGTCGATTGCCGTTATACCTATCAAGGACGAAGAAGAGTGGAAACGGAGCTGAGAGCCAATCCTGAAGTTCCTGGAGACGAAAGTCTAGATATCGGATATCTGTGAGTGGTTGGGCAAGGTAAGGAGAGGAGAAGCCGAAGACTCTAAAATGGTCCAGGATCAGTGATGCATTCATCATCTTATTGTATCACTCCCCGTCGAGGTCACAATCCAGGGGGATCAGCACGTACACCGACTTGCGAAATTTGAAATGGCAAAACGTGGTATGTATCCCCGGAGAAGTTCTTCCATGGTTGTTCTATTCGTGGCCAGTTGAACAGTCTAGACTCTGAACGCAAGAGACAAAAGACACAACCTACTTGGCCAGTCTCACTTGAACTTGGGGGATATCTTTTATTGCTTTTTGTATTCTACTGTTGCCAGTCCGTGCATGTACAGTAGAGCTATTCTTTTTGGGCTTGCGCTGAAGCTGAGACTTCTTTTCCTCAGCGACCTTTGGGGCTGATAGTGGTATCTGTTTTGGGACAAAGGGGGAAAAGAAAAAGAAAAAGAAAAAGAAAAAGGAAAAGGAAAAGGAAAAGGAAAAGGAAAAGGAAAAGGAAAAGGCATCTGCATGTGGCTGGCGGCTGCAGAGTGAAACGGCAACGCGCCTTTGTTTTGCATGCAGAATAAGATGCAGATGCTAGTTTAGATTTCGGAATCTTATTAAATGTTTGGCAAGATCAATCAATCTCTTGTCGGAGCAAAAAAGGTTGCTCGTCAAGGTCGACAATAGGAATGAGACTCGAAGAATTTACTCCGTACAGGTGGTAGAACCATGCACGCTCCTTGGAATTCAGTGGCAAAGTAGAGAACATGACCCTCACTGATGATGCTGACCAACACACTGTCGCTTTTCGCTGTCCCTAACAAGTTTCGCCAAACTGTGAATCCCCTCATTCCCCCAAGCTCTCGCCTCTGCCACTCTCCCTCTAGCCTCGATCCCAATGCTTATCGCAGCTCACCCAGAGCTTTGGTAATTACTAGACTCCACTGGGGAAAGCGTTCAGACGAGGCAGAAATGTCAAACCTGCTAGTCGGAGGGGAACAGGCACGAGGCGTTGCAGGGCGTGTGACTGCACTGGAGATATGCTACTTGCTCACCAGACACCGGGAAAGGGTTTTATTAACTAAAGCTTTTGACCATTGCCACAGCCATGTGCTATCTGTACGTCAATGTATACTTGCGAGGCGGCGGCGTTTGAGTATACGGGGAAGTGCGTAAGTGTGAAAAAAGAAGGGGGAGGGGACCGAGTAGACGGTGCACGAGACCTGGAATAGAGTCTGGAACCAGGGGCAGTCAGTGAGTGAGCTCGGCAGTGGAAATACACCTACAGAGAGTGATAAAGTGCAGCTAGAGAACAGGACACGGGGGAGGCGAAAAAGAGGCGCCTGCGAGAGAGCGGGAGTGGTCGATCCTTGTTTCTGTACGTGGCTTTTTCTTGTTTGTTTTGGGGGAGGGGGGCACTGAAAGGAAAACCTAGGGCGTGTAGACAGATACTGGGACAAGGTGAGTAAGTGTCAGTCTGGAACAGACATCATCAGCTCCGACTCAAAATGGCATGTTTATTACGGATGAGGACCGAGGACAAGGAGGGGTAGAAAGAGCCATGACATGTTGTTTTGATCAGAGAGTGACCTCTAAACCATCGCTTCCGTGTCGTGAAGACGTTGATGGCTTGCCTGTGTCTACAAGACAGACAATTCGTGTCTTGTCCGTCTCGGGGCTTGATCTCCTGGAAGAGCGTGGAATTGGGGAGATCAGGCTGCGAGATTGGGTCAACTGGTGGACGGAAGTTTATGTACACGAAAGGGGCATTCAATCTCCAATCCAACCGCCAAGCACACCCACCTGCACGTTTCTTTTACAGCCTCGATACTTCATACAAGGCTTCTCACGTAGTGTTGATCTCCATGCATCTTTGGGCTGACTCTGGCAAGTCCCTCAGACAGCCGCATCCTGTTGGTCGATTGCTCTACTTCGGCATAGCATCTGTGGTGTAGTAGGAATGCGACCCTCCTTTCTTCTCCCTTATACTGTATCCGATTGGGTGTTTGATCAGTTATTTTGCTCTCTGCGTGGGTGAGTGTAAATGTGTATCTTTGCCCTGGCCACCCGCTCATCAAGGACTTGCGGTGGCGGTTGTACTTATTACAATCACAATGCGATGTAGTCGCTGTACCTATTGCGAGTCCAACTCCAATGAGAGGAAAATCGGTGGTTATGATACCTACCGTCGACTGGTTCTCTGTGTCTGGTCTAAGATGTACCTTGAATCAGCTTCACTCTTACAAGGGTTCTGGTGTGTACACACAACAACACTTCATCTTTCACTTATGCTTCTTTAACACTCTAATGCTATTTACTTTCGTACAGCTAAATATCATATTCAAGACTCCGAGATATAAGATTCCGTTTCTCCATTTTGGCTTTGCTTGTGCAAAGAGACTTGGTCTCTAACCCTCCCACCTGCAGGCTCCCGGCCGAATGCTATATCAGACCCATTCCCTGGAACGGTTCATCAATCCCCTGCATCCTGCCGTTATTGAATAGTTCGTACAGTTGTTTAGCAGGATAGAAGTTCTCTGCCCTTGGCGTTGCAGGAGCTGAGCTTTGGCGGTAGGTGACTGTGTAACATGAGGGCCGAGTCCACGGGAGGAGGCATATGAGGGGGTGTAGATAGATGGCAACTGCATGATATGGCGGAATATATTAATACTATAATGGTATATTGGGGTCATATTTGTGCTCCCTCGGCATTTTGACTGCGGACCGTCAACTAGACGCGTATATCTGTGTAACTCGCACCAAGTCATTCACGCCAAGACATACGTTGTCTACCATTGATCATATTGTCAATAGATAAATTAGGCAAATGATCTCTATATTTGATCAAGAACCATAAGTGATCACGACTAGGGCAAATATAGTCTCAGTAGTAACTTATTGCTCTTGAATAAACGGAATCCGTCATATTGACTTGAATGTCTGACTAGAGTAACGTAATAACAAATGATATCATTATCCCAAATAGAAACGCGTAGGTAAAGGCCTCCTTTACAATGCATATAATCGTGAAACGCTTGATCTCATCCAACCTGTCCAATTTTTATACTTTTCCGTGCAGAACTTGCTTATAGCTTTGAGGCAGGGCTGGGCTGACCAGCCTGGGTAATTTCGTTGTACAGGAGACTGTGTGATAGTTAGCAAGGTGAACTTGAGATCTGGTCTGCAAAAGGATGCACTTACGATGTGAGGAAGTCAGCGTAATCCTCGCCTGTGACCTGGCTGGAGAAGTATTGGGCTGCGAGGTGGTACTTGTTGCCCTTGGGGCCGGAGGCGGCAAGTTGGTCGGCGGTCTCCTTGAGCAGCTTCAGGGAATATGCCTTGTCGACTCGCTTGCCTTCGGCGGTGTTGACACCGTGCTTTACCCATTGCCAAAGCTGGCTTCGGGAGACCTCAGCTGTGGCAGCATCCTCCATCAGGTAGTTGATGGGAACACAACCCACTCCCCGGATCCAGGCCTCCATGTAGCCGAGGCCAATGTTCAGGTTCTTCTTGATGCCCTCCTCGGTGATAGTACCAGGAACGTTCATGTTGAGCAGGTCGTTCTGGCCGATGGTGACGTCTTCTCTTCGCACGAAAAGCTGGTTAGGTGTGGGCATGTGCTTGTTGAAGACCTCGAGAGCAATGCTGGCGAGAGCTGGGTGAGCGACCCAAGTACCGTCGTGGCCAGCGCGAGCTTCGCGAAGCTTGTCGGCGCGGACACCCTCCATTGCCTTGTCG
This sequence comes from Fusarium graminum, assembly GCA_013266165.1. Classification (NCBI taxonomy): domain Eukaryota; kingdom Fungi; phylum Ascomycota; class Sordariomycetes; order Hypocreales; family Nectriaceae; genus Fusarium; species Fusarium graminum. The sequence continues at coordinate 8,615 of JAAGWP010000290.1, forward strand.
TTGGCCTCGGGGTCATTCTTGATGGGGATCTGAGCGGCCATACCACCCATGGCGTGGACACCACGCTTGTGGCAGGTCTGGATGAGGAGCTTGACGTACGACTCCATGAAAGGGACGGTCATTGTGACAGCGGAGCGGTCGGGGAGGACAAAGTTGGGGTTGTTGCGGAACTTCTTGATGACGCTGAAGATGTAGTCCCATCGACCACAGTTGAGGCCGGAGCTGTGATCGCGGAGCTCATAGATAATCTCGTCCATTTCGAAAGCGGCAAGGATAGTCTCGATCAGAACGGTACCTCGGATGGTGCCCCTAGGCATGCCGATGTAGTCCTGAGCAAGATTGAAGGCGTCGTTCCAGAGGCGGGCTTCTAGGTGGCTCTCCATCTTGGGGAGGTAGAAGTAAGGACCGAAGCCCTGACGCTGTGTCTCAAAAGCGTTGTGGAAGAAGTAGAGGCCGAAATCGAAGAGGGAGCCGGAGATGGGCTCGCCGTCAACAGTGACGTGCTTCTCCTCTAGGTGCCAGCCACGGGGACGGACAATTAGGGTAGGGAGCTTGCGATCTGTGCGAAGCTTGTACTCCTTGGGACCCTGCTTGAAGTCGACCTGACGACGGTTGGCGTCGTAAAGGTTGACCTGTCCATTGATCATGTTATCCCAAGTAGGGGCGCTGGAGTCTAGGGGTTTCCAGTCAGCAAAATGCGTGCGTTAAAGTAGCCGATTCTCCCATGTTCGTAGACTTACCCTCAAAGTCGGCCATATAAGTATAGACGTCAGAGTTGAGCGCATTCACAACCATCTTCCGGTCAGTGGGGCCGGTGATCTCAACACGGCGATCCACCAGGCCCGGAGCCGGAGCGGCACCTTTCCATGTGGGGTTCTCGCGAATGTGCTTGGTCTCGGGGAGGAAGTCGGGCAAGACGCCGCGATCGAGCTCAGCCTGACGAGCCTTGCGACGCTCAAGGAGGTTCTTGCGACGCTCGTTGAAGGAGCGGTGCAGAAGGGCAAGAAAAGCGAGAGCCTCGGGTGTGAGGATCTTGCGGTGGATGTCGTCGACCTTGCCCGAGACGGACACGCCTTGGAGGACGGACTCGACAGAGGCCATTGTGATTATATTTGATAGGGGGAGAAGTGAGGAGGGGAGTACTTTCACGTGCCGACAACCAGAAGGATGAAGATGTCTCTAGCAAACAGATCCAATGCTAATGATGATGCTTGTAACTGTGGTATTTGATGAGATGCAGGGTGAGGATTGTATTGTTGGGTGACAGTTGATTGATATGAATAAAAATGATAGAAAAAGTGCAAAGAGGCAGTTGTTATATAAAGAATTCATCTTCATTCGCTCCGCACATCAAATTCCAAAAGGCGGGACGTGCCTCGGACCATGTCCGAAGGTGTCCCCGCGTCAATGTTAATGACGCCGGGCCTGGGGAAGATTAGGTAGGGGCAGGGAGCAGAAAGGCACTAAAACTTGCTACGCAATACTGAGACCAGCTCGTACATTGAAGTCCGGGGTATGACGATTCAATCGTATACTTTGATGCTAATGTTGTATTGTTGGTAAAGATCTTGTGAATACTATCATCTCTGTCCTCTCTGTCGGTAACTGACGGGACTGCAGAAAGAACAAAGAAGTACATTACAGTCACGTTTTGTTTGCCATGTATTGCCACGTGATGCCTCTACTGGACGGTCATCGTCCGTGTCTCGGTAGCCATCGGCCTGGCTCGGGTGGATGGAGTGAAGCTCATCAATAATTATCTGACTAGCCCGTCCATCACGGTGAAGGCTGTTGGAACTGCCGAGAGTACATCTTGAGGGGGCTCTTATCCACCAAATTTGGCCGTGTCACTCACCTCGATCATGTACCTCTCTAATGCTCCAACACCATCGCTGACCTCAAGGCTGAAAATCTCATGCCAATTGTCACAACTCGGATTACGACCGAGGAACTATGTATTATCAAATCATCATCTTTTGGACCTCGGTTGAACCAGTCTAGCAACAGTCTTCTCGGTCTTGTCTTCCGTAATGCTTGTTCGTGCCTGTTGATTAATTAATCAATTAACTAATGAATGGTATAGAATTGATGGCATGGAATACATCCAATTCACCACTGCAAACGTAGCAGATCGTACAGAGTGGCATATCCCCTACAATCCGTTCACACACAGTAGCACCTCATGCTTTTCCTCCGATCCACCGAAAGCCGACCGGGGAAGCTGCGGGTCAAACCTCGGGTCACGCTTCGGACGTATTCTCCCGAATGTCTCCATAATTCATTTCGCCGCCTCGGATCTTCCCTCCGAAAACTAAACATACATACCCAACTTTCGCATCAATACTATCAATTCACGCAAGCGATAATTACTCGATAATCTTATGCAACCATCTAGAAATAAATATCTACTGCCAGATTTTTTCAAAGTCATGCCAGTTGGCCTACTACAAACTCAAACAACTCAACTATTTGCGACGCAACCACTAAGCCTGCTGCGTGTTTAGGGAAGACCGCCGTACAATAAGAATGTCGGTTTTGGAATTGGAATTGGAATTTAAAAGCTGATGAGGTTAATTAGAGACTCCTTCAAGAGCTCGACTTGAAATCTTGGCTTATGAACTTAGCATTGCAGCATATTTGAGAAACACAGATATCAATAGCATCAAGGCAATGGCTGGTGAGATGTAGCTCTCAACAAATATCACCATAATAATAGTCACACAACGTGCGTATCGATTCATGGAAAGCTCATCTTGACACATTTTCCCAACTGGGCTCTATCAATTTACAATGCCAACATATCGCAAAGACACTGCATGTTAAGGATAACACCTTGGGTCAAGCATCAGGAATTTCGCATTGCTCCTTTCAATAGAGCAGGTTTCTCCTCGGTGATATGCTATGGGGATGTCTACAGTCCCATCAACTTGAGGAATTACACCAATTCTCGGTTGGCTGCAGACGAAAGGCCTGGCATGTACATAAATACGTATGGAACCTCTGACCTGGACCCCAGCATACAATCGTAAGCACGATCAAAATATTCAAGCACACATGCTCGATTGAAGGATTCTCTTCGGATTGATAACTACCCGTCCTTTTTAAAAACCAACCAAGGAGATATGGAGAGAAGTCAGATAAGCTAAGCAAGTTGCAGCTGCCATCCTCCTCCCATCCTTTACAAACACTAATATTCGCCTGTCCATGTTGATATTTGAGGAAATCACGCCTTGCCGCTCCAAACCCTCAAAGCAGAACGAATCGAAAAGCAATGGTTCATACATCCAACTCCTTCGCCCAACACCTTGTACATAACTCTTTAGCAATGAACGCAACAATCTAACCAACGATAAAAGTCGTCATATGCTGGTCACCAGCTTGCCTCCTGTTTCCGTTCCCCAGGGGCATATGCCGAAAAGAATAAGAGTAAGGAAAAGAAAGAAGGAAAAAACTCCAAATCCGAAAGAGCCTCAACCTCATGAATTGAGCGTCTTGATCATCATCTTCTGCTTGTTCCTGTCAACTACGACCAAAGCTCGAGTCTCAAAGATCATGCCCATTGTGTCAACCACCCGGTGAAAGCTGCTTGCCGCCCCTCGCTCTTGTGTGAACCGTATGATGCTGAGCGGTTGCTTCTTACCATGCTCGATCACTGTCATCACCTCTGCAGCGAAGCATACTTCTTTCAGGTTCAAAACTAAGACATATGTTAGAGCTTCATACACTTGAGTCTGACACATGATACTCACAGTTCTTATCTGCAACCCGTGCGAAGACGATGTTTCTTTGCTTGTCCACTTGGATGTCCCGAATGCCGTACTTGCGCCATTCCCGCAGGAGAATAGTAATCTCTTGACGTGCTTGTTTTCTCGAAACCGTCATGCAGATGTAGTCTGTCGCTGGCTTGACTCTAAAAAGACGTGCAAGCCAATTCTGCTTGACCTCAATATTGCGTACCGGCCCGGAACCAGACGCGTTCCATCCCGAGTGGGATACCTTGGCGGGAGTACTGGTCTTACCCATACCACTAAAGTCCGCTGAATGTCGCTCTACTTTCTCTTCAGGTTCTGCCACCAAGGTTAGGTTACCATTGGCGTCTTGGTTGGGGGGCTCGACAGGCAACTTACTGGCGATAGACATAATGGAATCTCTTGGCTTGTTGCTCTTCCAGAAGGTAAAGCTGAAAGTCTTCTTTTTGGCAGGAGCATCTGCAGAAGTAGAATCGCTTCGCTTGCCGTCACTAGAGGTCAAGTATGAGTTGCAATCTTGCCAGTCAACAGACTCTCGACTAGGCTCCGACTCGGTCTTAGAAGATCGTCTGAACCAAGATGTTTTCTTTTTTTTGATTACCGCGTGATGGTCATACTGCAAAGAAGGCTCCAACAATCTTGATGTTCCTGCAGTACTGCCATCCAAGCTCTCCTGGGGCGTAGAATCCGGTTTCCGATGCTGATCAAAGGGTGTCGAGTGTCCTTGCTCAGCATCAATGACCTTCTTCCTCACATTGAGCGGTTCGGGGATTTTGACAGGGCTGTCATCGCCCGGTGAATGTACCACACGGATGCTGTTTTCGACTTGGCTCAAATACTCAATGCCGCGGATTCTATCAATTCCTCTCTTTGTTGGCGTATGAGGAGGCGCTGACACAATACGTGCCTTGTCATTTGCTGTTGCACCCGTTTCGTTGATCGATGGCAGAGCGGCGTTTCGTTTCTGCTTTTGAGTACACGCAGGAGCCGAGACGATCCGTCGCTCTGCGTGCCTAGTAAGCATCACTGGCTGTGCCATCTTGACCTGCTCAGCATGCATCTCTTCAAGATGGGAGTCTCCAGTCGTTGGCCGGGATCCAATAGGCGTCGGTGCCAGCGAATCATCTCTGTAGCTCCGCGATGGGGTAGGAAGAGGTGGGAGGGGTCGGTTACTGAAAGACTTGTTCCCAGTCTCAAGTACATCCATGGCCGAATCCTCAGGAGCATCAATGGTGATAGAGAAAGGCGTTGAGTCGTACATGGTCCGGTCGAGCTCCGTCAGTGAACCAGCGATGGAATCTTCTTCTATCAGTGAGCTTTTAAAGGCCTCATCGCAATCTTTGGCAATGTTGCTACTAAAATGACGCAGTTCCTCCTTGAAGATCTCTGAAGCATATCGTGATCCAAGAGCTATCCGTAAAGCTTGTCCAGAGAAACGCTTTGTGTTGCCATGAGACTCCTGTCTGTCAGTGGGTTTTGGTAGTACGATGCTCGGTAGGCTGGGAACCTCTGGTGTGGGCGATCGGGCCATCTCGATTTGGTACGTCGACCCTTGCTCCGTGACATAGGGTGGCATAGAGCCGCTCCTGTTGCGGCTCGTCGAAGTAGACCTCTTACGAATGTGTGAAAAATCGACTCCTCGTTTGTGACGGACACTGCGGGTATGAGGTGTACTCTGTCGGCTACTGTGCATGGATGAAAGTGACCCCCGAGATGATTGAAGGCGTCCAGTGGTTGAATTCCGAGTCGAGCTTCCACGTCCACGACGTGCACTCGATCCGCTTTGGAGTCTTTGGGGCTTCCCGGTAGAAGAGCTACTCTCTGCGTAAGAATGTCTGTGAACACTTGCCCTTGACTGGCCTCTCTGCGAATCACGAGAGTATAGCACACGGTCTCCTTGGAGGGGATCACGGCTTGATCCCCGTTCCGGGTCAGCGGCATTGGAGATCACAGTGAATCGTGATATGGAACGCCCATGACCATTGCCACGCGACTGTGCAAATTCACGAGTCGATATTCGTTTCTTCCATGATCCCGGCTTCATATGGTGATAGTCACTCGTTGAGTGCGCGAGCTCGGGCTTGAAATCTTCGAGTTGTTGTTCACGGTAGTGATACAACAGCCAATAGAAAGCTTTCTGATCGTTGGGTCTAATGAATGTCAGCATCTGAACGCCTGAAGATGAAACTTAATATCCAAGACTTACTCGTCACATGTAAGCTTCAATTTCAAGTCGTTCTCGCTAAACATATGCCACATGGACCGCAGCTGGCGAACCAGCTGGGTGTCCACATCCTTTGCAGGTACAGGGGTATACTGGAATCCCTTGCGTATATCAGGAGGCTGGCTGTTCAGATCGTTGAGGTTGTCGAGATATGCGTACTTCCGAATCAGAGGATGGCGCCATATCTCCTTAAGAGTGATGCGTCTATCAGGGTTGACCTGCAACATTCGTCTGATGAGGTCTTCGGCTTCTGGGCTGAGAAATCCTGGCATTTCGTATTGCCCCTTCTTCGTTCTGGCCATCATTACACGCAGGTCAGGGTCGTCGAAAGGAAGAGTGGCGGAGAGCATGGCAAAAAGGATGACACCCATACTCCAGATATCTGCTCTGTCGCCTCTATATTGTCTATTCTTGAGAAGTTCTGGTGCTGCATAGTGGGGACTGCCACAAGCCGTAGCAAGCTGATGAGTGTCTGTTTGATGGAGAGCAGCCATACCAAAGTCTGCGATCTTGATCTGGAGGTCGGCGCTTATTAGAATGTTCTCAGGCTTCAGATCGCGATGGCAAATATTGAAGGAATGACAGTAGGAGATGGCGCTGATAATTTGCCGAAAGAAAAAGACAGACACTTCTTCACTGAGACGCCCTTCGGTATTGATAAAAGTAAATAGATCGCCCTGGTCGACGTATTCGAGAATGAGATAGCTAAATTGTCAGCATACATTGCAAAAGGTAGTCTCGAAGGTTTACGTACACCTCAGAGCGGTTCTCCCAAATATCGTATAACTTCATGATGTTTGGGTGTTCGATGAGCTTGAGAATGGCCACTTCTCGCTCAATAGCCATGGGAACACGCATCTCACCATTAATCTGTTCTGGCAGATTATTGTCCCACTTGCTGAGAGCGGCCAAACTGCTATCCTGGACAAGATACGCCATGCGTCTATTAACGATTTTGACAGCAGCCAACTGCTTGGTGACTATGTGACGACATAGCCGTACACGTGCAGATGAGCCTTTGCCAAGCGTCTTGCCCAGCTGCCACGGGCCGATGTGCGTCTTGTAGTTCTTCTTGCTACGGCTGCTACCAGAGGAATCGTAAGAAGCGGCCGAATGTCGACGGTCGTCCTCCATTTCATTGGGCGGCCTCAAGGCAGCCTGGCCTTGGGGTGCTGGCTTAGCAGGCTGTGGTTGTGTAGGAGGATGTCGACCAGAAAAGTATGCAGCGGGTTGTCCATAGCTCGCGCGTGGAGTACTGTCAACAGTCGACGGGTTGGTGCGATCGCAGCGTGGTTTGTAACGATGGCCTTCTTGCGTAGGATAACTTGAGTTGATTCGATTCGAAGCCTCGGACAGTGGTGAGCGTATGGCGGAAACCATAGTATCAGCCATGGTGATTGTCGCCTCTGTAGATCAGCGCATACTATTTTGCAAACGCCCAATCCTGAGCCTTGTCCAAATATCAAGGAAATCAAAACAAGGTTTGCAAGTCAAGGTTACAGTAATTATGGCTATGGTGAGTTGTGTTGAAGTGCAACAGCAGGTAGGTATTAGTGTTGAGCAAACAGAGCACAAGGCGGATGCGACGGCTGGATGAGCGTAGGAGTGGCGGAAGAAGAAAAGGCGAGAAACGAGTGTGTTAAGTGAGAGGGAGTGGCTAAACAACGCGAAGTCCAGAGAATCGGAAGGGAAAAAGAAACGAGAGAAACAAGACGCAAGGTCGAGTTGGGGGGAGAGAGGGAAGATTCACAGCGTGGAATGCAATGTTTACGGCGGCAGATATGTTTAGAAGGCTGGTTGGTGCCTGTGGTGCTAAGGGAGAAAAGGCTGGAATATAATACTTTATTCGGTTGGCATTTGACTGGCATCTGCCACCTGCATACACCTGCCAATCTGCCCACCGGACCACGCGCGCTCAGCCTTCTGGTATGAGATGGTGGGGTCCGTGGTCAGCAAAAGCTGGTCAAAGCCGGGATGGAAGGGTTTTACTTGTGTTCCAAGGCATCGCGATGCATTCCAGTTCTTGATGTGGTTCAAGACCAAGGGCCAATGGTAAGACCGTTGCAGCCTTCATTAAGTAGGGAGAGGTTAGGGAAACAAGCACAATAAACAAGCTGAAGCGAACTACCACATAAGTGGCAGGTTTGGCATGGCCTTGTCCTCTCTGAAATACAATAAAGAGATGGCCGGTCTCCTGAGCTGTTCGAGCATGAATCGAAGATGGCAGGTAACTGTACCCTATTGTAAAGAACCTCCATCATCAAGGGAAGCAGGTGACAACACCAAGTATTCTTTTAAACTAGACCCACTGGGTTCCCAGTCTAGAGAAACAAAATTCCTTTCTGCAAGCTCTTGCTCCTTGCTCGAGACTTCTACGAGCGGGACGCTGGAGTAACCATGCAAATACAAAGAGGAAACAAGGCAAACGAACACTATGCCAACACGGGTAGATAGACATTGGTATTAGCTATCACTTTGTTTCCCATATTGTGGGATGAAGAGGCAAACTTTTGCTTCAACATACCGCCAGGCAGACGATTGTTGCTCGAAAGTGGTTTGAGATGGAGTAATGAAGTCAGCCAGCAGGAACTGGAATTCTAAGGGATGAAGTTGTCTTGCTCCCTTTCAAAGGGGTTACTTGGCATAAATCATGACTAAGCCCTTTTGTTAGTGCCCGAATGAGCTATTAGGCGTATAAGATATGAGATGCTCTCCTGATGCTATAAATGTATGTACGCTAATCAAGCAATAGGTACTAACTTGGCTTTGGCTGCTAGGAAACTATGCCATAACCTGGTCATTATGCATCATCCCACATATTTCAAGTAGAGTGCTTGAGAGCTTGCTCCCCAGGGTGTCAGAGTGGAACATCGTCACACTAAGTGTGGCCCTTGAATGGACGATATAACTAGTTCACTATCGAATATCCAAGGCACCCAACTAGTAATCTAGATATTATTAGATATCTATAGCAATACCGTAGTAGGCAAACTCTAAGAGTTTCTATGCCAAGATAGAGGGCCATTGGATAGAAGATGCCTTACTCATCCGTCCAATGTCCCAGATAATGTATCTCTCAGAGGCTTATTCTTTCTCTCATGGGTAGCCACAGCCGCTACTACCCCACCACTTTAGGTATATGGGCGCCACACTTACAAGGCGCGCACTGTCGCGATTAGACGCGTTCCCTCGCACCTACCCCTGCCACTCTCTTAGTCTTTTATTACATGATCATTCTATCTACCACAAAGGAATCAAAGTCGCTTCCCGTTTTACCAAGCCAACTCCCTCACACTATCGACGGGGCAAATCTCTGAATCTTGATCGATATGGCGCCAGCGTCATCACGCCGCCGGCGTCGCTCTGGTACTGATGATTCCGACAACGACGACAATTCTCGTTACGAAAACCGATCGCATACGTACGACACTGGCTCTCCCAAGCGACAAAGGCTTAATCAAGATGCCGGCCTTAGTGTAGATAACGGAAACCTTCGGTCAGGAGATGTGGACGGCGCCTCGAGCGCAAACAATATGGATGATGGCTTTCAACCAGGCGCCATCGTCAGGGTCAGCGTGGAAAACTTTGTAACCTACGAAAAGGCAGAATTTCTGCCCGGACCGCATCTCAACATGGTTGTTGGCCCAAACGGTACCGGAAAGAGCTCGCTGGTATGTGCTATCTGCCTTGGCCTGGGGTACAGTCCGAAACACCTGGGGCGTGCTGGTTCCGTCAAGGAGTTCGTGAAGCACGGAAAGGACACAGCTACAATCGAGATCGAACTGTTCAAGCGACCTAAAGATCGCAAAAACTTTGTCGTCAAGGTCCAGATTCGACGAGAACAAAATAACCAAAAGTGGTGGCTGAATGGGAAAGAAACCACCCATAAGCACATACAGCTTCTAATTCGCAAGATGAAAATTCAAGTAGACAACTTGTGTCAGTTTCTTCCGCAAGACAGAGTGGTCGAGTTTGCTGCCTGCACGCCTGTAGATCTCTTACGCGAGACTCTTCGAGCAGCCGCACCTGAAGAAATGCTGGCTTGGCAAAAGCAACTTCAAGATCTTGACAAGGACAAGAAAGAGATAGAACAATCTACGCATGGCGACGTTGAGACTTTGAAGAACCTCGAGAATCGACAGCAGGGTCTTCAAACGGATGTAGACCGACTCCGAGAACGTGAGGTAGTCATAGAACTTGTCAAGAACCTCAAATCGGCCTCAACTTTTGCCAAATATTCCGAGGCCCGTGCAAGACATAAAGACGCCAAGGACCGGAAGAAACTTGCGGAGAGGTCCCTGAGGCGCCTAGAACACGATGCTGGTCCGTCATTAGAGGCTGTGAATGCAAAGCAGCTATACGCACAACGGGTTGATGAAGCGATCTCAGGAAGAAGGGCCGCACTGAAAGAGGCAGATGATACCACAAAGAAGCTGGCGCGCGACGCAGGTACCGTTTCTGAAAACCTCAAAGAGTTTGAGAACAGGCTTGAAACAGAGCGTAAAGGTTTTGACGCCAAACGAAAGGAGCTGGCTCAGTCCAAGTCAAGGATCACGGCTCTCCAGGCCGATCTTAGGAACCGCCCAGAGGAGTTCAATCCCTCGGAATTCAACCAAAAGATTGTGAGAATCCTCGGAGCATGGCATGTGATAGCAGGCACTAATCCGGTTTTATAGCGAGGAGAAGAACACACTCTCCGGGAGCTAGAAGGGGAGCAGCGCGAAGTGTCTGGACAACGCGAGGAGGTCAAGAATAGAGGAAGATCGCTTAATGTTGAGCTTCGACAAGTGGAGAGCAATATCGAATCATTGGAAACTCAGCAAGGCCAGCAACTCAATTTCATGCGGAAGCACTTTCCCGAGCTGGCGACAGCTTGGGACTGGATCAAGGAACATCGTCAAGATTTTGAGAAGGAAGTTTTCGGCCCACCAATGATCAGCTGCTCCATCAAGGATGAACGTTACTCAGATCAAGTACAGTCTCTGCTACAAGGAGACGATTTCACATGTTTTACAGCACAGACCAAAAACGATTACAAAAAGTTGTCGGATCAGTTGTACCGCGTCCAGAGTTTGTCTGTTGTTATTCGATCATGTGCACAACCGCTCAGCGCCTTCCAAAAGCCAGTCAACGCAGATGAGGCTAAAGATCTAGGGCTTGACGGCTTTGCCATCGACTTTCTCGAGGGCCCAGAACCTGTTCTGGCGATGCTTTGTGCTGAGAAGAGAATTCACCAATCAGGTGTTTCTCTCAAGGACCATAACGATGCTCAATATGATCGACTGGTCAGAAGTGGCCGGGTTAACTCCTGGGCGGCTGGAGGCCAATCCTTTATTGTCAGAAGACGCAAAGAGTATGGCCCTCAGGCGATGACGGCTGTCACTAAGAACATCCCACCGGGAAGGTACTGGACATCACAACCTGTTGACGGACAGGAGAAGCAGGAACTCAACAAGCGATTACTCGAATTGCGAGGCGAGAGAGACATTCTCAAGGTACAGTATCAGGAGCTACATGGCAAAGTGCAGACTATCGAAGATCAAAAGATCAGCATTCATGATACCATTGTAAGTCCTTTCCCTTCTCTTTATACATATGTCATCTGCCAGGGCGAAGTATACTAAACAGATTTAGGACCGGCTGAAATCTGAGAAAAATACTCTACAAAAGGAGTATCAGAAATGGCAGTCTCTGCCTGAGAAGATAGGTGCGTAGCTCAAAAGGACATCAGACCGTAAGCATGTTGACATTACCTAGAATCCGAGGAGCGCTCGAAAGCAGCCCATGAGCAGTCTTTGCGAGATGCTCGCAAGCGGATGATCGAAATCCGATACGAGTGGGACGAAGCAGTTCTCCGACGGGCCGAGCTTGTTCTCCGTCACAAAGAGGCAATTGAAAGGCTGAGAACAGCACATCATGCACTCCTCGAAGCTGAGATTCGTGGGATTGAGGCCAACTCTGACGTGGTTGGCCTGAAAGGACGGAATTCGCATATCATGCAACGCCTTGATGCTGAAAAGGAGACGTTGCGTCAAGCCTCAGAAGACGCCAGTCGATCCAGAGATGAAGGTAACCGTCTTTCTGAGGCTGTGCAACAAGTTCTTGATCAGGAGCCAGAGAAGCGCGACTTGTTCTCTGAGCTTTGCGAAAACAAATCATCTAATGAAATATTGGACGAAATGAGAGCAGAGGAATCAAAACTGGAGCTCATACACGTCGCCAATCCTAATGTGTTGCGAGAGTTCGAGAAGCGTGCCGAGGAGATTGCTCGATTGTCACGAAAGCTGGCGGGATCCACTGAGAAACTCGATGCCATAACCCAAGAGATCCAGGAGTTGAGATCCAAGTGGGAACCACGACTTGATGAACTGGTTTCGAAGATCAGCGATGCTTTTGCGTACAATTTTGAACAGATTAGCTGTGCTGGCGAAGTGCGTGTTCACAAACCAGATGATTTTGACGCCTGGGCTTTGGACATTATGGTCCGCTTTCGGTATGTTGTTCTTTGCTTCTCCAATCCCCCGCTGACCAACGCCCTTCAGTGAAAACGAAACCCTTCAACAGCTGACGGCACATCGCCAATCTGGTGGTGAGCGAGCCGTCTCCACCATCTTTTTCCTTATGGCCCTCCAGTCTCTGGCTCAGTCACCATTCCGTGTTGTAGACGAGATCAATCAGGGTATGGACCCCCGCAACGAGCGCATGGTGCACGAGCGCATGGTCGAAATTGCATGCCGGGAGCATTCAAGTCAGTACTTCCTTATCACACCCAAGCTCTTGACGGGTCTCAGATACGACCCCAAGATGCGTGTGCTCTGTATTGCGAGCGGCGAGCATATGCCTCGTGAGGGGCGCAAGCTCGATTTCAAGCGCTGCTTACAGATACAGAAAGGGCTTATGACCGCTTCCGCTTGACCTGTGAAATGTCTAAATACTTTCTAATTTCTCTCTACATATTGTTTACACCGAGGGAGTGGTTTACAGCAGATACATGTTACGGCGAAAAGGGATTGATGACACCATTAGGGAGAGCAAAATGATTCAGTTTTCAAGACGTATACCCCAGTTGTAGTTTACGATGCTAATGCTGGTGACATGTTTCGAAGAGCTCGAGTCCAAATGCGTTTTACTCGGGACTGTGTCGTGAATGTCAACCCAGATTCTTGTCGGTCAAATGAAATCACACTCATTGTTTGTGCTCGAGCATTGGGTAAAATTCACAGGGCGGGAAGTGAGGGCAGAGCAAAGGATAGAAAACCACGGATAATACATCATTTATTCATTCAGTCTCTCGTCCGTACATAGCATCGCCTCTTTCTGTCCAGATGCTCGCTCTGGAGCCACGATCTACCTATATTGAATACACCTGTGGAGCTTTTCCATCTCTCCTTTGCTAAATACTATAGAGTTGAAAAATGAAAACAGTTTGATCTTGAACGTGTTCTTGGAAACAAGATGAAAAGAACAACTAGAACAAGAAAATTACCCGGTCAGGCTCTCGTGAGCCGAGCGAGTGGTAGAGAATTAGAAAGTGGCCGGCCCATTTCGATATGATTAAGTTTCAGGATTTCAAGCAACTTAAAAGGGGGTTAAAGAAGAAAAAGGTTGGGTTCGAAAATAACAACATTGCCTGCCAATCAAGACAACTAAAACTCCATTCCACCTTTGCAAAGATCAAGATGTATAGACAATGACCATCGCACAGATAAATCAAAACGAAGACGGTGGGTATATTTGCGTCATGAAAGCGTATCGGTATCCAGGAATTTGGTCGGATTAGGTATGTCGGGGTTTCTCTCCTTCACTATGGGGGTCCTCTGTGTCAAGCCTCTTGCGCCAATCCGCCAGACTCTCGCTGAGGCCCACGCCCGTGGCGCCATCGTCGTTCTTCTTGGTTGCGGCAGCTGTCTCGAAGTCGAAGTTGGTACTTAATCGATAGTTCTTGTTTGTTGCCTCCCAATGACTCCGGAGTGTTTCGAGCTCGTCGGCAAGGCTGTCCAGGGCTGCACTGTTTCTAGCTTCCAAGCCATCTTTCCCAGTTGTACCGACGTTTTCGCTCGCGCTGGCATTAGCACTCGTGCCTCCGTAGACGCTGCCACTTTCGGAGCTTTCGTGTCTCGAATGCCCCAGCCCCATACCATTGGCACCAACAGCCATCTCGGAGCTCATACTGGGCACTTGTCGACTGCGCCGACGGTAGTTATCGACGGAATGTTCGACTTGATCGAGAAGTAGGGCCACTTTGTGCTCGGCATCGTTCGCGCGTTGCTCAAGTAAAGCGTTCTCAGACTGTAGCTGCTCGAGATCCTTGCGATGAGAGCTCAGCTTCTGTGTAGCCTCCTCACTATACTTCAGAGCCACTGCCCTATGGTTGTTGGTCTCCTGCAGCTCTTTCTGGAGGGCCAAAATTCGATTCTCCATTTGAGCAGAATACTCTTGAAGTTCCTTCTCGAGTCCTTGGATTTTCGTCTCCAATCGTGCCTTCTCATTTTCCCAATCAGGGGAAGCAGATGTTCCTTGAGTTTGGGTACGATCTTCAAGCTCCTCGATCTCCGTCTTCAAGCGGGTGTTCTCCGCCTTATATCGAGACAGTTGATCCTTGAGTTGCTTAAGCATCTTCTCAGTGCCCTTGACGTAGTGTACCGCCGACTGATAATCGCTTTCTAGCTGCGACAACTTCTCCCTCCATGCGGCTTCTGACTCCTGGATCTGGATGGCAAATGCCTGCTTAGTCTCTTCATGGGCGGCAGAGGAGCTGGCGAGTTGGGCCTCTAGGTCTCGAGCACGGTTCTGATCAGGTGAGTTAATTCGCGAATTGGGGAGGTTGCGAGCACGGATGGAGGTCGTGGGGCTAATGCCTCGTTCGCTGAGAATGTCCTTGAGCGCGTTGTGCTGAACAGACATTGCATTCGTCTCGAGTTGTTGGGAGGCCAATTGATTCTTCAGATCGCTATTGGCTGCCTGCAAGCTTTGTGTGTCACGCAGAGCAGACTGGAGTTGCCTCCTAATGGTAACACCCTCTCGGCTTGACTGTTCTTGATATTGTTCAAGGCCGGCAATGCGCTCTTCTGCACCACGTAACTTGTCCGCTGCTACTTCCAACTCCTGCTGGTATTTCTTAACCAGTTCGTTTGAGGTAGCGAGCTGGGTTTGTAAAGCAGCGAGGCGCTCAACGTCTGCCTTGCTAGCTCCAGAAACATCTCGAGCTGAGATCTTGTCCAGGCCTGCAAGAACGGCCTGCCGATTGGTTCGAGCCTCGGCCGCGTGCTTTTCCGAAAGCTCCTCTGCATCACGTAGTCGCTGCGTGGTAGCAACGAGTTCAGCGGTTCGAGCCTCATGTTCAAATTTGAGTTTGTTAAGCTGTGTCTCGAGCTTCTCTCGTTGACTTCGCTCTTCGACAAGCTTGGATTCTATATGAGCAGTCGAGTCTTCAGAGGCCACAATAGCTGCTCGGAGAGACTCAAACGTGTCGCTATGGTCCTTGGAGCTTCCGACAGCTTCTCGATACTTTTGCTCCATGTCGCTCTTTTCAATGCGCAGTAGTTCAACAGCAGAAACGGCCTCAGCACGTGCAACAGAATGTTCCCGCGCTTCATGTTGGGCAAGGTGCAACTCAGCTTTGAGCCGCTCGACCTCTGTTGAAGTTTGCTGTTTATAGCTTTCGAGCTCTGCCATGCGCTTTTGAGCTGCGTTAGAAGTGTCATCGGCCAACTGGCGCGCCTTCTTCTCCGAATCGAGTTCGCTCTTGGCAGAATCGAGACGAGATTGAAGATCTTTCTGAACGTGTAACGCGGAAGCAAGCTTTCTACTCAGCTCACTAGTTCTGCTCTCATTGTCGTCTCTGGGGCCGTCAAGCTGCGGTGTACTTGTTGAGCTACCGCCTAAATGAGCAGCGAGCTTGGCTCTGGAATATATGGCCTCTTGGATAGCCGCATCACGTTGTTTCTCTGCCTCGGCGATTTGCTTCGCTGCAAGTACGGCCTGTTTGTCGACAGAAGTTTGAACGTTGGCAAGTTCCGTTCTCATCGCCAACAAAGCCTCAATCAACGGCCGGTCCTCGTCATCAAACGTCTCGGTAGCCTTGTTATCAAGCAGAGGGCTGTACGAAGTGTTGGGAACGTATCCAGACTTCCGTGCAAGCTCCAGCTCGGACGCATACCATGCATTTCGGTTTCGGGCAGAGTCCAGCTCCTTGAGAAGAACAACTGTTTGCGAATTTCTACCAGACGAGGCTCGCCTGGAAAGGGGGTTGCTTGCCTGTCTTGTAGGGGCCGCCGGTGGTGATGCAGGCCGAGGTGCCATGGCTGATTTAGGCAAAGCATCCGCTGGACCATCTACGGGGCCTTGAACACGAGCTTGTTGAGGTTGTTTGGCCTTTGGTACATCTCCATTCACCTGGTCCTGTCTGGAAGTAGCGCGGATCGGTTGTTGGACTGGTGTTCGTTGGCCGTTTGATATAGGGCTTTCAACCTCATTGATTACCTCTCGTGTAATCGGTGATCCGGAATGCATTGTTCTTGGTGAGTTTGAAGAGCCGCTGCGTTCGGCGGACTGACCTCTAACTCGCGCAACAGCAGACACATCTACCGTAGGCCGGGCAGGCATGGGCCCTTGGGGAGGAGGCCCTGATGGAGGCATGGCTGAGGCTCTAGGGAGTTTAGCGTTGACAGGAGCGGAGTGGGAACCTTCGGTATCAGCGTTGTTAGGTGGCGATCGATGTCCGTTGGGCGGAGCAGATGCGCCTCCAATAATCATCTTTCTTGAATCTGTCGAGCCATCTCGTGGAGGGTATGGACGGTTGCCTTCGCCTGCACTAGGTCTACGCGAGCCTTGTACCCGCTGCTGTGGCGCCTGCGCATCATTCGGGTACCGAATCTTGGAGGTGTCCAAAACGTAAAGAAGACCCAAATCGCTAACAGATGTAGTTGCTGAGCTTGGCTCTCCGCCGAGAACCACAATCGATTTTCCGACTTGCGTCATGCTATGTCCAGAGCGGGGCGAAGGGGATGGCCCCATGTTTTGGAACGTATACCATCGCCTTGACGAGATCCTGAATGCTGCAAGGTCGCCAAGGTCCGTCCCTTCTTCAGTTCGTCCTCCAAAGACATACATGACATCGTCCACTAGAGCAGCAGCGTGGCCCTCGCGCGGCGCTGGAATATAGCCAATGCAGTCGAATTGAGACCATTTGTTGATTGCTGGATCGTAACACCAAACATCATTGAACCACTGAAAACCATTGGTACCGCCAAAACTGCACGTACGTCAGCAATCGTCCAACACAAGTCCACTTTTTACTTACAGATACATCTTGTCATTATAAGTTATCATAGTGTGGTTGGTTCGGGGGGCAGGCATTTTGGGACTTGTGTCGCCTTGAACCAATATTTCCCAACGATTATTCGGCATTTGCAGCTGGTTAAGGTCAAATGCTGAAAGATCGTTCATGAATAAACCCTCAACTTGGCCACCAAAGACGTATATTTTGGATCCTAGAATGTTAAGTGAATGGCCGTATCGGCCTGAAGGTCTTGGTCCAGCGGGCAACGCACGAGACCATTGTCTTGTTGCTAGGTTCCTATTAGCGAGATGAATTGGCCGTGTGTTCGAGAATCTTACACGTATTTAAAAGGTAGAGCGTCTCATCAAGAGAATCAGATTCCTCGATCTTGGTATCGCCTCCATATACAATGAAGGCGTTACCGACGAGCAAACTTGAATGTCCCACTCTAGGGCCAGGGCCTTCTGCTGTTGTTGCCAAGGGGTAGCATGCCATGTTACCTCCAGCTTCTATCATCCATAGATCGCCCTTGACGGTAGAGCCGTTGATCAAGCCGCCCATCAAATATACATCGCCTTCTTTAGAAGAGACAGAGTTTACTGCCGCGCCGTACCGAGGGAATGGCGAAGGGTGAGTAGAAGTGTAGGTTAATCGACGTTGTGACCAAGGGTATAGCGACGCATTGGGGCCGCTCACTGGGGGGCCAGTTCGGACCTAAAGGACACCAGTTAGCATTCGTGACAAGCAAAGACAACCTCTCGCCGTTACCAGCTCCCAAGAAGCTTACAGTGGTCTCGTTTGGTTGTTGGATTGGCTGGTCAGCACTTCCACCACGGCGACCATGTCCATGAGCAGGTCCCTGCACAGGCCCATTATCGGGGCTCGCATTGCTGCTTTCGTGTTCGATCGAGTTCAGGCTTCCTGTGGGAGTCGCACGATGTCCTGTTGGAGTGGCGCGCTGCTGGACGGCGTTCTTATCAGCAACACGAGTGCCAGCTCCGGTACTTTGTATAGACCCTTGCGAGCCAGATGCTGCGTCACGGCTCCCAGGTTGCGACCTCTCTGGGTGCTTCTTTGACTTGAACAGGAAAGCCATGGTTGATCAGGAAGCAGCCGCAGAGCGGCAGGGAGTCGAACCGAGGGCAGTATGTGGTATTATACGGGTCGTATGCGATATAAGCGTCGCCAGGATAGGACGTCGTCGTTCTGCAATTGTCGCGTGTCAAGGATGGCTTGGAGACGAAGCAAAGTAAACTATGGAAGAGATCCGTTCACAGAAATAGAAGCAAAGTCGATGTTCGAGTTCCGCAACGGTTGAGCCAGCATTGGTGAACGTGCCGATAGAATTGCGGATGGTTCTTCGAAATTTTGGGGCTTGGTCAACCTCCCGAATTACGGGGGAGTCGAGGGGGAAGGGGCTGGCTTCGAGGTGGACGATGCGCTGCCGCACGTTGAGGAATGGGGCTTCGTCCTGTAGGTATCGTGGTTGGTTAAAAAGGGCGTATATATCCAGACGCACAGGATGAGTGAAGGAGTGACGATGCGGCAGTTAAAAAGCCGCCCGTTGGGTTGGCGCAGAAACTGTCTAACAGATGTGAGATGGATGGAATTAGGATAGGTAGGAAAGAAGGTGGTGATGGGTGATGGTCAGGCAGGTACGAAATGAGCGGCCAAAGCCTGCGACAGCTGCAACGGGGCGGGACCGGGCTTAGTCCTTACAGTGTGTATGTTTACAGTGGCCTCAAAGGTCTTGAGCCTCCTATTGCTCGCTGCTTTTTGCTACAGGACAGACTTTCACTTCTAAGTCTTGGATTCGCCAGCCAATCAAATTACGGTCTCCCCCTGAACAGCCATTGATACAGCCTGGGGCAGCCCCAGCTTGAATGGAGGACGTTTAGGGGTTCCCATGCAAACCAGGCTCGGGTACCTGTACAGTGCTACTTTGCACGGGCTTGCAGTGGGTATGGTCGACGGGAACTCCTAACTCGGGGCATGGATAGGAACATCCAAGTTCCCCTCTAGTCAGTTTTTTTTTGCCAGTGCCAACCTGAGTCTGGCACAGAAAACAGCTAACGTTATGGTCCGCCTCGAAAATTATTGCAGGGGTTGAAGGATGAGGTGCCATCCCATCTCGTTGGAGTACACATACCTAGTCCAGGGGTACCTACAGGTCGTTACCTCACTGATCGGGCTTTGGTCCTACGTTACAAAGGCCTTATGGCAATCATCGCGAGCTTGAGGATCACGCATGCTATCATAATGCAAACTATGTCATCGGTGGCTCAAGATCTTCACAGCATGCGCATTCTTTTTTTGCCAAGGGTCTCTTTGTCTGCTCGATCGTCCTTGCATTCAATGGTGGATATACCCTGGTGGCCGGAACATCCATCCAATGGATCCCCAGTGGGCGTGTGCCCCTTTCGTATACCTCAGGTTCCTGTGCCTGGCAGAATGCACTCTAAATTATCTTGTGATGTTAGGGATGACCTGATGACGCAGCACTGGCTACCTGTCAAATATGACAGTCAAGAGAGCACCTACAAATGTTGAGGGCTGGAGACACTTACCAGATACATATTTGCAAGTGATGACACAACGCTGACTTAAATAGGTTTCGGGTCCTGTTAAATGAATATTAACCGAAGAACAAAACAGATCGATCTGTTCACTTCTGACACAGGTATTTCTGGAAATATGCATGGATGTTTTGAAACGGTCCTAGGTGCATGGTATATCATGAGAATATATCAAACAGAAATTATAGCTACTAAGATATCCGGAAGATGGTCTATAATCTTCGGACAATGATGGCCATAGTTGGTAAGCAGCTCATCATGGATCGAGGCCAAAGCTAATGTACTATTGGATTGTTAAGTTGGCCATATCCGTCGTTTCATGTTTCTCGGGCGCTAACATCGCCAAACCTAACGGCCTACGCATGCTAAGCTTCCACGGCTGATTACTACAGTATACTCTTTTGCCCCCTTCGACTAGCCCCACCCAGGCACGTTTCCTTTACCTGAAATAAAGGGATGGGAGAACAGTGCCTTATATACGGAGTAGCCCTACCAACACTGATGGGCTGCTGAGTTAATTAAGATAATTAGAAAATACAAATGCACCGATACAAGCATCGATATCCGCAGCAACAATCGTTTTGGTTTCTTTGTCAACGAATATCCGATAAGAAGTGATAAGCGATGGTGCTTGTGTCATGCGGCTTTGATAGAACAGAATATACCACCTACCTACCATCCATACTACTAACCTAACAGATACGAATTGCAAGATATTTTAATACCTAGACAGGTATATCTCCGAGCTTTTGAGTTTATAATTAAGAACAATTGCTAAAGAAAATTAGTTGCCTTCTAACTATAAACAACGTATTACAGCGGTGCAGTATGTCTCATGCAAGTATGTCATCCCGCCGTACGGAATACTATAAGTGCTATTACTAATGGTAGTGTTCCCGACGAATTGACTTTTTTCTCGTCTTCCAGAAATGACATATGCTGGGATGACCGCAGTCCTAAAATCTAAACAGCCTTACAAGTCGTGAAGTTTAATTTGCGGTTTAGTTTTGGACTTGCTGTGTGCTTTCGGATTTCCCAAGTCCCCTAAGAAAACTAAATCCATCCACATTGTTCAATCATCTGCTTAATGCACCTAGCTATTCAGTTTGTCAATCTTGAGAAGGACAGAAGTTTTACTAAGTATTTGTTGGTTCCTTATGCTGTGAGAAGTGATGCAGATACGAAGAAACTGAAGAATCAGCATTTACAATCCACGGCCATCGCTCCATACTCGTCAAGCTTACGGGAGTCGTGAGCCAATATGATAAAGACAATTGGTCCAATATGCGTCAAGTAGCCATAACATCCGTGAGTTCTGGCTCAGTTTAGGAGGAAAAGCGAAACATCGCCCTCACAAACCCGGTGTGTCTTCGCGTGCACACCTTTGGACAACTTGATTACATTACTTTTAACAGCTGTTACAACTGACCTACTTGGCTACATACACCCCACGCCACAAAGACTAGAACAGGCTGTGAATATATTTATCAAGGCCTAAGAATGCCAACCGATAATTACTCTGGTCCAATTTCTGTTATATGTGAAATCATGGTAAAGGTAGGTATAGGTTAGGTAAGTGATCTGGTAAGCAAGACACCACGTGCAAGGTCACGCGCAGGCCATCCTAGACCTTCATCAACATCAAAGTTAGCTGTGGCTTGCATGGTGCTTTAGCTCAGCGATGGTTGGCTAGACGGTTTCCATTTGGAGCGGGGACAAGGACAATACCTAACAAATTGAGAGCCATCGGTACCTAATGGATCACTCAGCACGGTAATTATAGTGCTCGATATCGAATACAGTAAAACAACTATAAAGCATAGGAGATAGGAATATAGCAATTGTAGCCAATTGGATATGAAATAGCCAGTACATCGCCATATGTAACCCAACTTTATAGATCACTCAGCTAAAAGAGTGGTCCGCTGGTGTGCTAGGAATTCCTAATTTCCATCTGCCTTTATCCTGGTCAGCCACCTACAGACACCAAACTCCAGGTCTCACCTAACTTATTGCTCCTCTTGCCCACCTCCAAAAACTTGCCCAACTACTAATCAACATTCTTGTAATCGACAACTGAGTTCAGTCGGCAACTCAGTAAAAAACTTTAGGCGCGCTCAACAGACCGAGCAACTGTTCGCAATGTCGGCTTGAGCTACACAGAAGGTCATGACAGTTGTCGCTACAATAGACGTCACTCGCTTCCTCCACATCTCTCCAGCCAGCCATACCCGTACCCGCTTCACTACGAGCTCCTACGCCAACGCTAAGCTCTCGCAAGCCCGCGCTCGTCACGACAACACGCGCTCCCCGGCTACAGCCAAACCACAGCGTCGATAGCGACACTCCGCAAGTGTTCAGCTACCATGGCGCTGCGATCCGACACCAACGGCACCTCTGCGCCTACAGCCGATTCTAATGGAACCACCTCGGCAGCACGACCTAGACTGAATGGCCGCTCAATCTCAAATGACGTTCCCGCGAGCGACGATGACGACCAAAGGCCTTTGAGCGCACCCAACCGCCGCAATGGAAGCATGAGCCTTGAGACGAAAGACGATATCGAGCACCACCAGAAGACGCGGCCGGTGAAGCCATTGCTGCTCCGATCCAAGAGCGACTACGCGCATCGATCGATGGATGAGCCCGAACTAATAGAAGATAACATACCTGAATGGGGGGCTAGACACGGCTTCGAGGATCATTATCAATCGGAGGATATTATATCTCAGCTGGCTAATGTGAGTTGTACCTCTTATTTATCCTTATGCGCTGGGCGGTCAGTTCGGGTATACCCCAGTTTCTGTATCATGCTCGAACGATGCAGGACAAAGCAACCCTGGCTACGATATGCTGTGGCACATGAAAACAATCATTTTGGATGTATAGGCTTCTACTCGCGCCTTATCGCCCATTTTGAACTTTTTTGTGCTATCCCTAAACAGACGCACCTGAGAGGTCGAGCTCGAACACCATACCTCAAGCATACCAGTCATCTCCAAGTTTGCCATGCTAACCATGCGCTGTAGAATTGGTATATGTACTATACCGATAAGAGACATGAAACGACAGGCAAACCGAAACCATTGCAGTATGAACTACAAGACTGGCGACAAAGAGACAGGTTGAAAACGGTCTCTGCAGCTCTTGCGGTGTGTTTGAATATAGGAGTCGAACCTCCCGACCAGCTCAAGACCAGCCCAGGTGCGAAACTCGAAGCCTGGACAGACCCAACGATCCCTCCTATCCAAAAAGCCCTTGAAAATATCGGCAAATCGCTTCAGGCCCAGTATGAAACTCTCGCGATAAGAGCGCGATATAAACAATACCTGGATCCTTCTGTCGAGGAGACAAAGAAGTTCTGCATCTCTTTGCGCAGAAATGCCAAGGACGAGCGAGTTCTGCTTCATTACAATGGACATGGTGTTCCCAAGCCAACTGCTTCGGGCGAGATCTGGGTGTTCAACAAGAACTACACTCAGTACATCCCTGTGTCACTCTACGATCTGCAACACTGGCTGCAAGCTCCCACCATATTTGTCTGGGACTGTTCCGAGGCCGGCAACATTCTCAACAACTACCACAGATTCGTCGAGAAACATGAAGAGGAGGAGGAAGAGGCCGCAGAGCGTGATCCTAACTACACCAAGACCAATTTCCGACCCTATATACATTTGGCCGCCTGTGCAGTCAAAGAGAATCTTCCCACCAACCCTCTTCTGCCAGCCGATCTTTTTACTGCTTGCCTCACCACCCCTATCGAAATGGCTCTTTGGTTCTTTGTTCTACAAAATCCTCTCAAAACCAATGTCAGTCCAGAACGTGCCAAGAAACTACCTGGTAGACTCCAGGAGCGGCGAACACCACTGGGTGAGCTTAACTGGATTTTTACTGCCATCACGGACAGCATCGCATGGACAACTTTGCCGCGTGATCTCTTCCGCAAGTTCTTCCGACAAGATCTTATGGTGGCAGCTCTGTTCCGTAACTTTCTTCTTGCACAGCGTGTCATGACTGTATACGGCTGCCATCCTCAATCCTATCCCAAACTTCCCGATACCCATCAGCATCCACTGTGGGAGACTTGGGATCTGGCGGTTGACATGGCATTGGCTCAGCTCCCTATGCTCGAGAAGAAGGAAAGCGAGGGTTTTGATTATGAGTACCAAAACTCAACCTTCTTTACGGAGCAACTTACTGCTTTTGATGTGTACCTCACCAGGGGCGATGCGATGGCTCAAAAATCACCTGATCAGCTGCCTGTCGTGCTGCAAGTTCTGCTTAGCCAACAGCATCGAGTTCGTGCCCTTATCCTGCTTGGTCGTTTTCTTGACCTGGGCCCATGGTCTGTCCAGCTCGCTCTTAGTATTGGAATTTTCCCATATGTTCTCAAACTCTTGCAATCTGCTGCAGCTGAGTTAAAGCCGGTTATGGTCTTCATCTGGGCACGCCTAATTGCAGTAGATCTTTCATGCCAGCAGGATCTCATCAAGGACAGCGGTTACAGCTATTTTGCCCAGATCCTCAAGCCTTCTGAGGGACTACCTGTTGTCGATAGCGACGAGCACAAGGCTATGTGTGCCTTTATTCTCGCCATGCTTTGCAAGGACTACAAGAACGGTCAAATGGTCTGCAACCAGACAGACATCATGTCGTACTGCTTAACTCATCTTCAAAACGAGGAAAACCCCCTTCTGCGACAGTGGGCATGTCTCTGTATAAGCCAGCTCTGGCAAGACCTCCCAGAAGCAAAGTGGCGTGGTATCAGAGAGAATGCATACGTCAAGCTGGCCTATCTCGTCAGAGATCCTTGCTGCGAGGTGCGAGCAGCGATGGTCCATGCTATGACTACCTTCTTGGGTATTCCCGACCTGACAGAAGAAGTGGCTCGTATTGAGGAGTCAATTGCATGGACTATACTTGACATGGGCAATGACGGAAGCCCAATGGTTCGCAAAGAGTTTGTTGTATTCCTGTCGAGTTTTGCTGTTCGCTTCGAGAGTAAGTTCTTGGTTGCAGCTTATGAGCAGTTGGTTGAGGAGAAGGAGTATCTCATGTTCCCGCCACAAGATGATGGCCAGGAGCACAAGATGGGCTTGCATTATGCAAGACCAGACAACCGCAATAAGGACGGCACCATTAAACCAATGGCCCACGGCTTGTCACACAACACAGTCTACATGGCGCTGTGGAAGCTGGCTCTAGTCCTCAGTGTGGACCCCCACCCCGAAGTACAACGTGAGGCTACTATCGTGGTAGACTATGTGCACCACGCTCTCTTCAGCTCCAAAGTTGGCGCTCAGACCCAGCTCGTCATGGCTGAGATCCAAAAACGTGCGACAAAGCTAACGCATAAGCACACTCCGAGCGCAAGCCAGCGCAGTAATGCCGCAGGCAACTCTAACTCACAGCCATTGCCTTCCCCAGGACTCTTGCGCCGAACTGCAAGCTTACTCTTTCCATCTTTGGTTACCAACGAAGATAAACCAAGGCCGACGACGCCGACTTTGCCTCGGTCGCCGTCACTGAAACTCACACCGAATCAGTTACCCCCGCCAGAACAAAATGATCGAGCATCGTCGCTGGGGCAGTACAATGTCGCCCATGAACCTTACTCTGGCGCTTATAGAGAACGAGATCTGACAAAGCCCCCTACACTCCCAATCAAGAGCAGATTCTTGGAATGGTCAATCGAGTACTTCCGTGAGCCACAGATGAAGCCAAGTGAGGCAGACGAGCCAGGTAGTACCGAGTACAACGAGCGTCTCTGGCGGAGAGCTCGCAATGAAACCATTATCAGAGAAACTCAACCGCTAAAACAACAAGCTGGAAGTCACAAGTGGAACAACCAGCTCGGAATTGTCAACAATGGTGCTCAACCAGCCAAAATGACATTCCATCAATTTGAAGACCATCTTGCTGTAGCGGATGATGGTAACACAGTTTACGTGTGGGATTGGAAGAAGCAGGGTCGGTTGAGCCGTTTCAGCAATGGAAACCCTGAAGACTCCAAGATCAGCGACATGAAATTCATCAACGAAGACGATCAAGCAATGCTCCTCACGGGATCATCCGATGGTGTGATTAGGGTATACCGGAACTACGAATCGGATAGAGAAATCGAGCTCGCATCTTCCTGGCGTGCCTTGACACACATGGTACCCAGCAACGTCAATTCGGGCATGGTGTTCGACTGGCAGCAAGTCACAGGCCGAGTTCTCGTTGCTGGTGATGTCAGGGTAATCCGAGTATGGTACGCTGCTTATGAGACATGCGTTATGGACATCCCAGCACGTTCGGGATCCTGCGTAACCTCGTTGACCTCGGACCAGATGACTGGTAACATGTTTGTTGCCGGCTTCGGAGATGGCGCCGTTCGAGTCTTCGATACACGAAACCGACCTCAGGAGTCGATGGTGCGCAAGTGGAAAGACGAGTCAGATCGTCAGTGGATCAAGAGTGTCCATATGCAGCGCGGTGGACAACGTGAGCTCGTGAGTGCTAGCAGGAATGGCAAGGTCAAAATCTGGGATATCCGCATGGATAAACCCCTCCACTCTTTCCAAACAACGCGGGACACACTTCGCACCGCCAGCACACATGAGCATCTGCCGGTTTTTGCTGTGTAAGTACTAATCGGTTACAGTAATTTCGAATTTAAAGGATAGTAAACTAACTCGGATCGTAGAGGAACCTCAACGCATAGGGTCAAAGTGTTCAACCTTGATGGACATGAGCTTTCAAACGTCGAGCCCTACTCGAGCTTTCTCCAGCAGAACAGAAGCTCACCCATCTCAGCAACAGCGTTTCATCCCCATCGACCAATCCTGGGATGCGCTGCTCAAGGTGACCATCACATTAACCTGTTCACTTGCGAGAAGTCCGAGTCTATGTACCCAAGTTAGCGTCCTTGGGGTAGCGGGCTCCGCTTAGAGCAACACTCAGGAGGACGAAAGGAGGATGTAGTATGATACCCAGACTGTGGAGACAGGAAGTCAACCGGGCATGAACCATAGAGAGGCCCAAAGGGATGGGGACATTGTCTGTATAGGCTGCATATCATATTGTCTAGGATTTCTTTTTACTGCCGGCGTTCAGGGACAAGGCAAGCGGGCTAACGGATGATGCGAACAGGAGGTTACGTTCCTCGACAGATCTGTTGCCCGGAGTCGTAACATTTCACGTGAAACGTATCGGAGGTGGTTTTGCTAGATTAATGGGCGGAGCATTGGAGAGTCATATAGTAAAGTTAATAAGAATTGCTAATTCCAAGGCCCGAGGCGATGGCATCTAAGACATGACCATATGTACTAGCCGTTAAAGGATATATATGGTGATCTACTAGTACACCTCTTGCCAGTTGCTATCCACAGACGGTGTATCTGCATGTATCTGGAGGTGATGGATTTGATAGTCATAGCCAATGATCGATTGGCTGTGAATAAACTATCTGTCGAGCAGCTTGAGTTCCACAGCCCGAAATAACTCAGGGCACCTCTCCAGATGGTACATGTTTCTGAGGCAGCTTCCAGCTTTTTCATACCGAACATGCTGACAGACTAACCTCCATGGCACAAGACCTTCTAGCTTCTATAGATGAGGGCAAGGGGTGTTCACCGAACGTCCCCAGAGCCCCTGCTCTCGGCACCGCTGAACTCTTAAGCCAAGTGGACAATGTATCCACGTCCCAGGAACTTTAAAGGCCTAAATGCGCAACAACACCGGTGATATCGGCTTGAACCGGGTAGGTGCGTCGTGTCTTGACCTCCCAAGCGTGTGTTTAGCCAGCTGTCTTCCCCATATGTCCAAGGGGCTACTGATTTATAAAAGGCAGAAGGATTCAGGGCTGGGAGTCCTAGACATGGGGTTGGATCTAGAGCTGTAGTACTTGGGCTTAGATGCGTAGAATAGTTACTAGTGTATAGGGGGAATAAGAGAAAGAAGTAGACATGAACAACATACAAGAGCCACTTGCGGTGGGGCATAGCATGGAATTGAATTCTGGTACAGAATTTAGTTGTTGGTGATGTTATCTAGTTTTGGTTCGGCATGGATGTGATCTGCAGCTCTTTGGCCGGAGGTAGCCTCCGGTTGATTGAACCACAACCATATGGGTAGCCACATACATAAGGTAAGCATATGCATGAAGAGTACGAAATCCCTTTGGGAACCCGATTTTCAGCTCTCAAGACAGACAAGTCGGCAATATGGGAGCTGCCTTATTGAGTTAATTCTAGAAGCGCTCTGACAAAACTCGAAATGCTACCAACCAAGGAATCAAGCGGCTGAGGCGCATGTCCCAAAACCTGGAATAGACACCGCTTTGTGCCGAGCCTCAAGCTTTGAAAAATGGACTGGTTGTCTGACCTACATTAGCTTTACATACACATACGTGAGTATGATGACTACTGCTGCCTATATTAAGCCTAACTTTCCTTCTCTCCCCGCTGACTCGACGGACAAGGTGTCTGACCACTGATATTGGATGCCATGAGTAATTGGGATACCAAGAGATGACCAGGAGTTGAGTGGAAGAAAGGGCAACAAGGGATCGATGTATGGTTTCTTTCCGACGAGTGTGCGAGATCTGACCGTTCCCCACGTTGGACGACCTACACCCGCCAACTCGAACGCCGAAGCTGCGCCCATTTGGCGGAAACGGTACCCTGGATCATCACTGCCTCCGAGTTATGAAGCCGACTTCCCGAGAAAAGACGCTGGCGACCTCGTTTACAGGTTTGGAGAGTGGACACTGATCGTGTATCTCATGCACCAAGGGTCTTCAATCCATCCTCAAGGACGAGCGAGGCGGGTTCAGCGAGGCGGGTTCAGCGGGGATGCATAAAGATAAGTTTGAGCTATTGGCGGTTACACAGACATCGATGCGTTGGAGTGTCAGTGATGGTAACTTGTCTTTGGGCTATCCCACCCAGTTGCTGACTACTTTCGCATATCACTTACGTATAACGAATGAGTTGCATGCAAGTATCGACAACCTTGCCTTATCGTCCTGACCAATACTAATATTGCATAAACATCCATGTTGAAAAGAGAGTTTGTCCATACTATTTCCCTTTGTAAACCCGTCGAAGCTCCAGAGAAACTAGTCACTTGGTGTGGGACAGGCTTCGGCCGAGCCAGTCGCCAGATATCGCCCGAGAGGCTTCGGCCTCAAATCAGACGATATTTCAATTGCAGTGACGTTTGGGGGTCCTCTTGGAGGGGTCTTTTGCCAGAGCGGGCGGCCAATGCGGGCGGGCGGCCGCCTAAGTAGGAGTTGGATGCAGATGGCTCTACTGTATATCTTACTCTATGGTGAACTGGAACATGGCTGAACCTTCAACTGTAGACCGAGGAGCGGGGTTACGCCTTCAAAGTGGTAATAGGGCCGAAATATACACAAACATAGACATAATTGGCCTTGTAAGGCTGCAAATAAGATAAGGTCTGTTGTTAGTCTCGCGATATGTCGTTGGTGTTTGTTCCGGCTTCCAGGCTTCCACTAGACGTAAACCCTGGCGGGCCCCATTGCGTGAACAGGCATGGCATAACGACATGGAATAATGGCGCATAAATGTATTTTTGGTCTCTAGATCATACGTCTAAATAGCATGTGTATCCCCGTCTATGGGGTAGTTACGAGATGTTCATATGTTGGAGACTGGATATCAAGCGCAGATCCTACTGTGCCCACATGTGAATGAGGACCCTTGCTTACTTACAAGAAGATAACCCACAAGGTGGTCGGTCAGGGCCAAAAGCAGAAGAAATGAGAGTAGCGAGATCAATCGGGATATGAATGAATCTCACCATGTAACCTGGTATTGATTGTCTGATGTGCATTGCTAGAACCACGTCTTTGGTACAACCTGTGGAGACAGAGTCGTTGAGCGTATCAGCTGGGTTCCCAGCTCTGAGGGTTGGGTTGGGTTGGTTGTAGATTATCTCAGCATATCCGTACATCGCCCGACTAACATCAACCTCACACCAACATCCATGGCCATTCATTATTCAGATCAGGAAATCTTACAACATAACGTGTAAGATCGGCCGACAGTAAAAACTGCGTAAAGAGGTAATAAGAAACATTGATCTGCAGTACATCACTCCCACTCGTCCATCACCGTTGCCGTTCAAGGTAGCCCTGCATGCGCAAGACGCACTCGGTTCCCTAGCCTCAGACACGCAGACCGGTTCACGAAGTCATTGGGCCCCAAAGAGATAACTGAGCAGCGCTGAGCTGACGGCTGAAAGCAAAAAAGACCGCATAGAAAAAACAGAGGACGAATTAGGTGTCCAGTAACGTCGGCCGCCTTGCTGCAGCTCCCCCCATCGCGAGTCCTCCTAGGCGATGCTTTCTTTAGCTTCGAACGCGACATGGAACCCTTTCCGTAACGAAACCAGCAGGTCCTATTCTTGATCATCCAAACTCTTCCTGCCTTTGGAAGAAAGTGTTGCTGCGGCGTTCGAGTAGAAGGAAGCTCACAATGTGTTTTTTGATGCCTATATATGGTCCCCCTGGCTTCCCTTCTATTGGCACGACTTAGACTTGCAACGGCCAATATGCACGTCAAATGTAAATGCCGTGGTCCCGCCTATTCCATGGATTGACACCAAGACCTTACTGCATCCTCTCTAGCTCGACCCAGATCTCAGACTCTCAGCCATTTCTTAAAAGGACCCAGGTCCAACCTGTCGTTCCCGTTTCCCCCGTTCGTGAGACAAGGCGACCCTTTCTACGGAGTAACTAGCTTTCACTACCTACCTATCTACGGATACCTTGCTCGCTACTGCCCACGCTGCTATTCTGCCACTACCACTCTCGCCTTCCCTGTTCATGGTCTTGGTCTTGGTCCTTCACCCTGTCTGTGGTCTGCACTACCACCTCACCTGCACTTGCCGTCCATTTCCCCCCTCCACCTTCCCCCCCGTCCCGTGTCCCGTCCTTCCTCAACTTGTTCACCCGCGCCTCCCGCCTCCAACTCGTAACTGTAGCCAATTCATCCACCAACCTGGAACCGAGACCCATACGAGAACCTTTACCCTTACTTCTCTACCTCTGCATCTGCATCTGCATCTGCATCTACTACTTTAACCAAGAGGCCTCTTCCGTTTCTTGCATCTCGAGTCTCGAGTGGCATTGACTTGTCACACACTCACATTCGCTGATTCTCAAGTCATATTTTTTTGGCCACTTGTGTCCATTTTTTGTGGCTGGTCACTCCCATCTATCTACTCGACTCTTCACCTCGACTCCACCGCGCTTCCTCTAATCATCCATCAACATTCGTTGTCGTTTCTCAAGATTCACGATGGATTTCACCGGGCAGTACAACTTTGCCAGCTCGCAGCCCTACCATCAGTTCATGCCAATTCCTCCTCTGACGCCGTCACACTCGCATTCTGCCGGTTCCGATGACTTCAATGCGTCCCCGCCCGTCAGTAACTACCTTTCTCCGCGATCTCCCCCACTCCCCAGGTGCAGCCCTGCCTTAGCGTTCACTTACCTGAGCATTACTCTATCAACTGGGAGCCTCATAAACATGATGTTTTCAGCCTCTACCAATATCGTACCTGCATCTCGTGTGTATCTAAAGCATTAGCGTATCTGTGCTGACATCTTTCTTCAAACTGGGCAGGAAACTTATGACGCTTTGCCTACCAGCCAAAACGACCAGTTTCAATCTTTTGATTATGCCTCTGCTCAGGGCTTCAATGCCAATACTCATCAGTCGACCACCGGTTTTCCTGGGCCCCCGACTCCTCCTGGTCAAAATGTCTTTGCTTCACAAGCTCAGGCCCATCAGCAGCAAGGGGATTCAATGAGAAATGGGTCGCCTGACGAGCAGTCTATCATGCGTGGTGGCAGTGAGGAGGACGAGAATCTGACTCCTGCCCAATCCCGCAGAAAGGCACAGAATCGCGCTGCGTACGTTTACCCTTGTCTCCCACCAGTCTGGTACTCCCTGCTATCTCCAAATCTCTTGCTTCATAATAACACCCTTGGAGTTTCAAATCACGGTCGCCAGTGACGAGTTAATTATAGTCTTTCGTTAGCTGACCCATAGCGTGTAGTCAACGAGCCTTTCGCGAGAGGAAAGAAAAGCATGTCAAAGACTTGGAGGTGAAGCTTGCAGGCCTTGAGGCTGCGCAGCAGCAATCGTCCGTCGAAAACGAGCGCTTGAAGCGGGACCTCCAGAAAATGTCTACCGAAAATGAAATACTGCGGGCTACATCGCGTGTGAGCCATGGGTCGATTTCACCGGAACCCGCAACTGGACCTATGCGCTTCAAACCAACCGACTTTTATTCCAACGTCCTACAAAACCATACAAACAAATCCCCCTCCCACCGCATCGTCACCTCAGACGAGGGCGAACGCCTTCTTGCCGCAGGGGCGACTTGGGACTTTATCATCTCCCACGACCTGTTCAAAAAAGGCTTAGTTGACATAGCTGATGTAAGTGAGCGCCTCAAGAATTCTGCTCGATGCGACGGCCAAGGTCCTGTTTTCTCGGAGCGTTCCATCATCGTTGCCATCGAACAAAGTGTCGCGAGCGGTACGGATGACCTTCTCTGAAAGAGGCCGAGAAATGGCGCACAGGAGGTGATGGACAGAAAGGATGCAAAGCCTTATCATGATTGACGTATATCACACGAAGAAGTCAGCGGATGAACAATGATACCCCGCCCGTCGGGGCTTTATGGCGTGGCGTTTTGTATTCAGGTTTTGAGGTTTCTTCTATGAACAAACTTGGACTTTGCGAAAGACACACAGTAAATGTCGATAAGTTTCACAACCTAGCTACAAGAAGTTATGCAAGAGTGTGGGGCTTTGGATGTGGAAGCCTCGCCAAGCTTGTCCCTGTCAGACATATGCCAGTCAACAGTCTTGATGGAATCAGTTGACATTTCAACTTCTGCAATCTGCCACGTCCAAATATGACGATATTCACAAGTGTTTATTTCAACGGAGACAACAAGTAATAAAAATCAAATTTGTATGACAAGACATTAACTGGGATAGACAATATCCTTCAAATAAGCATAATGTTTTCCGGCACATACCCAAAGTACGCTGCAAAACTCCAAAGGGAAAAAGATAAAACCCCTTTGTCATCCAAATCATACCAAACCTCTCCTCGTTAACCATACCTCCAAACAGGACTTTTCGAGCCTTGATCTACATAGCGATTGCGAAAGTCCCGTTTAACCCTCTTTTAACCCTTTTCTAGATATAATAACCATTTCTATCCCTGGTGTCGATGTATCTTTGCATACATTGACTGTCCTTCCTTTGCTCTGGTTCTTCCTGGCGACCCCTTTGGCAGCCACATTTCAAAATTTTTGCCAAAAACGTTTGTCTTGGTATTGAGTCACCTGCTTGAGGGTCGATCATACACCGTAGGTAGAATAATACTTCGATTCATGTTGAGAGCTTAGTCCTTCTTCGTGCCGTTGGTCTGAAGTGCTTCCTTCTCAACATAGGGGTGCTTGATAGTGAGACACCAGATGTCAAGGTGATCGCAGATGGTGACGATGACGTCAACGACAAAACTTCCGTACACACCGACAGCGGTTCCAAGCATCATAAACATGAAGGCGACCTGGTAGACACTATCGCCAAGAGCACTGGGCCAGCCGACACCAAGATAACGCTGAAAGACGGGACCCAGAGAATCGATAACGCCGAACGCGAGGGGTAGACCAAGGACGTTCCAGTAGGGAAAACGTAGGTGGACAAGGTGAGCCGTGATCATTTGTCCAACACTGTAAGCATTGACAAGACCGGCGAACAAGGCAAATGGAATAAGATGGCACTCGCGGATCTTGGGCTGAAGATAGAGGTAAGTAACCACCATGCTCCAGATGCTGAAGAACGGCACAAGGCCAAGAAGAGCACCGCGAGAACGGTCGCCACGGGCGCGGCGGGCGCGGATGACGTTGAGGGAAGACTGGACGGTGTTGAAGACCAGAACAACGCTACCTTGAGCAAGCCACCACTCGGTAAAGGTAAGGTTGTAGATGAAGGAGGGAATGCCCATGGTGGAAGGAACGCCAATGGTATGGAGCATGCTCTGCTGCCAGAAATGACCGCCACCAACGTAGCCGGTATAGGCAAAGATCATAACAATTACGAGAATACCCTCAACAGGTCCGTTGACGATACCGAGGGTAAGGGTCTTGGTATGGTAAGTCTCCCAGGTCTGGACATAGAAGGTCAAAAGAGCTAATAAGTTAGTATGAAACTCGTAGCAGGATCATCAGGGTTAACCTACACGCGAACAGAACAGCGACAGTCTGCCAACTCTGTCCCATGTTCTGAGAAGCGGCGAAAAGAAGGACTTCCAGCGATGTGTTACACGCATCGACTCCATGATCGAAGAGCTCGCCCAGGGGTCCGGACTGTCGGGTTCGTCGCCTATCACTTGTGTTAGCATAATCTGGCCTTATCACAAAAGTAGCCGGGTCATCCCGCACGATTGACTTACGCTTGGGTTCCGTCAACAGCATCAAATGTTTGGTATAGGAACAATCCCAAGGCCCAAGAATAATACACCCAAGGGGGGCAATCCTGGTCCAGAGTAGGAGTATACCATAGCAAAGCCAAGAAGTTTGCAACAACAAAACCAAAGCCCGTCAAAGTGATCAGGTTCGGGGCCATGCTCATGGGGAAGCATTTGATGACGAAATTTGTGTAGAAGGGCTTGAGAACATATTTGGAGAGCAGAGAATGGTCAACGCTGGAGTACTTGTACTCACGGAGCGCGGGGAGCTCCTTCTGTCGTACGTAGACCATGGCGATAGCCTCACTCGTTCAGTTGCAGCGTGTTTGCTCTGGTGGTTGTGTGCGGTCGATCGATATCGTGTCTTTTTCTGGTGGGGTGGGTAAAGTCCTAAGTTTCTCCTCCGAGTCCGCTTTGCACTGGTATCCTCTCGCGTGCTTAATCGTGGGGCAACGCGTCCTGGCTCGAGTTCGGGTGAGATGAATGCGGCGGGGGATGCGTAGAGGACGAGCGTGGTTATCAAAGATAGATAACGAATCTGCAACCGAGAAACTTGAAAGCTTGGAAAAGCAAGAATGATGAGCAAAAGATGCCAGCACGCCGGAAAAGTGGATCAATCAAAGCCGATGGCAGGAGGGGATCAAGGAGGGTCTTTAAGTGGAAAGAACAAGACAGATGCGCTGTCTGGCAACATCAACATTCGAGCCAGGTCCCGTGAGCCAATGTAACATGTTCGAAACGACAGCCACAGAGCCACAGACTAACACCCTCATGATTTGGTCTTCTCATTTTTCCTGTTTAATGGGAAATTAGCCAAGATACGACGTCCCCAAAAAACCGAACCCCTGGCCCGACGTCATGGGGTCCCCACCCACACATCCCGCCTCCTACATGTCGCTTCTCGTCATGTACCTATGCTTCAACTGCATTGTTGATCACTCGTCCCTTAATATAAAGGTCGAATCAACAACATCCTGTGACAACAACCCTGATATGTATTTATGTCCCAGTCTGCAGAGGGTCAGAATATTTGACTGTGTGGACTAGCGAGTAAATAAAAATACGGCAAACCGCGTCAGATTGTATAAGAAAAGTACCTAAGTATATCTGTCATATAGTCTAAAGTGGTGATTGTACGGAGCGGAGTACCATGAGCCCAATTAACAAATTTGCAAATCGACATCCATAACTCTGATCCGCTTGTGAAGAAATCAATTTAATCCATTCTAGAACAACCACCCGGAAGCTTGATCCATACTTGTCCCAGCTCTCTTGATTATCAAGCAGCCAGCAGGTATATTACAATCGTTGATGAGTTTCTGCCTCAGTCACAGCGATCATGCATTCATCAAGGGCTTATTCAAGATGCAGGGTCAACAACGTATGCTAATTAGTCCTTGTTCCATTCAAATGCCAACTAACGACTACCCATTTAGCCGTTTCCCTTATTGCCAGTGAACAAACCAGCTGAGTACATATGATAAGCCTCCTTTTGTGCCTTATGAGTATAAGCATCGCGGCACATCTTGTGAATAGCTTCTGGTCAGAGTCCATTCCAAAACCCATCCAACCCTCTTGCCCTCTTGCCCTTGGTCGGTAACGCGGGGTCTCTGGCACATAATTCTTCAGAGCCCGTTCCCTGATATCATGTACAGTGCATCCTAAGTGGAATAGTTCATGCTTGATGTCGACTTCTCTTTCCAACCGATAGTTCACTACTTGGCGGCAGCCACGGAGCCATGGCCTCCGTCACTCTTCTGCAACTCTCCGTTGATAAACTGCTGCACATTTGCAAGTGCCATGTTGAGGAACGGGTGGACATGCTCTGCTACTGACATACGATTGGCCTCTTCGATATCTATTGGAAGGTGATGATCACGCTTCTTCAATGGGCGCCCATCTCCAATTGCGCCAAATTCTCCCTTTCCCTTAGGGGGTCGGACCTGCAAGGCAATCTCGTCATGCGTAGCCACTAAAAAGTCGGCTCCGGAACGCCAAGCTTGGTTGAGCTTGGTGTTGTGAGCCTCTATCTCTTTCTGCGTTCGAATTCGAGGTCCAGATATATACCGGGGCTGGCTTGGCTCATGCGATGACGCCCAGCAATCAGATGTCATAGCAGGCGTCCCGATCCTAGACGAAGCCATATGGGGTGGGTATTGAGAAGCATTCGTTGGGCAGGCGGTAGACTTGCTACCTCGAATAGTGGTGTTCTTGGTACGTGAGTCTCTATTAGCTCCGGCAGCTATTTCGGGTGCGAAAAGGGAATCCCTCAATGCCGATGAAGTCGAATCTTCGAAAGGAGGCAGGTTCTGTGTCAGACCAGCGGCGCTGATTCCCGCTTGTCGTAGGGTTTGACGGGTGATGACAAGAACATCATCGTCATCATCTTGAGTAGCATCCTGATTGGGTGTATTGGTTTGAAGTGCTTTGAAAGTGGTTTCAAAGGTGGATGGCCGATACTGACGCTGACCAGGGGGGCCGGCAGTCAGAGGCAGTGGCACTCCTGAACTGAATGCAACCGGCGCTGATACAGGAGCACCGGTGGTACGAGAAGTATTGCTACCAACCGCGCGATCGAAATTCCTAGAAGTTCCAAGGAGCGTGCTGGGCGATCTATTGCTCTGAGGGTTCCAGAACATATCATCATAAGATCTACTCACAAGAGGGGTCTCCGAGAGGGTCATGTTGAAAAGACCGGGGGAGCTAGTGCTGTTACTGAATGCGCCTGGAAGCCTAACGGGGCGGGTGATTGGAGTAGACGGCTCGTCGCTGCGGGTTGTCGCCTTCAAACCCAGGGCTGGCTTGAGCCCTCGCAGAAGGGCCCTTTGAGCCCGCTTCTGATTCGGGTTTGGGTAAGAAGCTAGATTGTTCAGAGACTTTACCGTCATATTCAACAGCGGGTCCATGCTGAGTTCACACTCATCGTCGCTCTCCTCACTTGGATCAATATCAATGAACATGTCCTTCTCGACCTCGGAAAAGAGAGAGGTAATGGGCGACGGAGTTGCTGAAGAGCCCAGACGGGGGACTTGAGCAGACATATTGATACATCTGTGCT
Source organism: Fusarium graminum (assembly GCA_013266165.1). Classification (NCBI taxonomy): domain Eukaryota; kingdom Fungi; phylum Ascomycota; class Sordariomycetes; order Hypocreales; family Nectriaceae; genus Fusarium; species Fusarium graminum. The sequence goes on from JAAGWP010000290.1 coordinate 46,010, forward strand.
CAGTGTCATTCAGAGGGCTAGATGCTCCGTCAAAGCACGTTTGGGGACTGTACTGTTGGAGAGATGAAGTTCGAGTGCTGGTCTTTAATGGCAGATTTGCAAGTACAGACTTGGGAAGCAGAGAAAGTCCGGCTGCAGGGAGACCTGCAGGCCACTTAAGAGAGCGACCTCGTCGGGCAGGGGGTTGCAATGGCTGGGAAGTGCTGGGATTGTAGGGGGTACCAGCCGTCGTGTAAGTGACCTTTGACGTGGGAGTTGGCGCATTTGGCGTTGACGGGCCGATGCTAATGGGGGATGATAGGTCTTCCATGCTTGGTTCAGAAGACCGGTATATCCTGTTTGCCTTGAGATGGTAAGGACGATCAAGATCTGAAATCTGAGGAAGGTGCCTATTAGATTGGATTGATAGATCGTCCAAAGTTGTCTGGGCACGAGGCACTCTGATCAGACCGGTAGAGACCCAAGAGGATAATGCTTTCGAGATGAGAAGGATGGGAAGGAGTATGAATGTTGAGGGTTGAAGATGTCCAGTACGATATAAGATGGTGCAAAGAACGACTAGAATTCAGGTGGCTATCATTGCTTGTGTCAATGAGTGAGAGTTTGTGAGAAAAGCAGCACGTCGCTTCTGTCAGACGTCGAGGAAAAGGTAGGGGAAATATATGATAATGCGCGTGGAGAAAGAACTAAGTGAAGTGAGGTGCCGATATTGGGAGTGAATGGGGGAAGGAACGGGTAGAGTCCTCCGGGGGAGCAGGCGCCTTCCTTCTGCACTCACGACCCGCACTGCGCAACACAAGAGGAAGACGGAGGGAAGGCGCGGTTCGAGTGCAATGGAACGGCAAGAAGTGGCGCTTAGGTTGATATTTACAATGTCCAAAGAGTTGATTCGATCCAAACGCAGTAAACGAGAATATGTCAAAGATATAAATTGCAGGCTCTCCTTTGTGTGTAGATTGTGAGAGAGATTGAGTTGATGATGGTGAAACCTACAGTCAGACTTTCCAACAGGAGAAAGTTTTGTAGCTGCACATGTGCTAAAAGGTAAAAGGAGAATGCCAATAGTAGTTGCGAAGCCAATAAGTAGGTATCTATACAAACGTACAACTCTCTCATTTTTGGCATTTATGTCAGTGGCCAAACGGTGCTTGCCAGTGTCGACGAACAAGACTGATGCAGGGCTTCAGGCGATATGAAGTGTTCGTCAAAACTAAACTCCCTGATTATATAGCTTAGATATATGCATAGGGCTTACCTTCATACCTAAAGTAGAGAGAGACGTAGTCATTCATTTCGGTAAAAGTCAAAGCTTACAGATCTCATGTTTGACTATATGGCTGCAAGCCTTGAACAGTGAAGAAGTGTAAAGCGTGGCCATCCGGTCCGTACGACCGCATTAACTAGGTAGCTAATAGTTGCATACACATGTAGCTGCTATTACTGCCTGCCAGCATGGTATTCGGATGCAAACAAAGGTGTGATTCAGGCTTTGAAGTGATGAAAGGGGCAACGTCACTGCGACAACTATACGAAGACACAGGTAAGTTCTGTTTAACATTTTATTGTTCTTCTCTGCGCAAAAAGATGTTTGCCTCTATGGGCAGACGCCAATGTCAAATACTGGTCTCCTTCCAGCGTTCATCTCAATCATTACACCTTTGGCGCTTGTGCCTACAAACTTGTAACCATAATTGTTCTTCCTCTCAGCTCCATTGATTAAATGTGCTCCCCCATTGCGGCGCCCGAAACACCTTGAAACAACGTAAATTCCTTTCGACGTCTCGAGACGTGAATATATAATGCCATTTCCGTTGCTTTGGCACCACGGAATGGTTACTACATCCAAAATAGAACCACAACAGGGCAGTGAAGGAAAAGTAATTCTGAACATAAGAGAAAAGCTATACGTAACGTCAAAAGCTCGGGGTCGGGAGCAGATATGTACGCCTGGGGAATACAACGAAACAACAAGCCACAAGGGATTGTGTACCAATACACAATATAGCTAGCCAACAATACCCGGCACTATATTTGTTCAAAGACGAACGAGTCTTTTGAGCAAGTAGGCCCACGAAGAATAGGAAAGTGGAACACATATAAATGCCGGCCCTATATGTAGCCGGCTGGAATAGATAAAGAAATTGTCCGACTCAACACTGAGCCACAGAACCAGCACGGAGGATTCCCTGGCATCTTCACTAGAAACCGCCTGGCGGGTATGCACTTCCTGGAACCATGCCAGGACCTCGTCCACTCCGTGCACTAGGTAATTGGAAGTCTGGGGTGTCTAGGAGCACATCCCGACGTTGCTGCTGCTGCTTCTGTACTGGCCGTCGATGAGGGGCCCCTTGTTGGTACGGTAGCGGCGGCGCTGGGTGGGGATTCCAACGGGGGTTGATGCCGCGCTGAGAGATGGAGGTAAAGGTCGAATGTTCGGATTCAGCAGGGCTTCGAGCACCAGCGTTGTTGGCATGTATATCCTCGTAGATAGGCTCAATAGGGGGAGGCTGAAGATTGTTGTTTGCCGGTGGTGTGTCTGAGGCGAAACGGGGATCAACGTCCTCATAATAGTTGTTGTTGCCTGTTGCTGCGGGCTGTTGCGTTACAGGGGGTGTGTTTCTTCCTGGAACTTGAACAGTTGGACGGCCCATCGCAAGCGGGGATGGGGCTCTTGGTGAGTTCCTACCATCGCCTTGGTTCCAACCTGCACGAGGCGGAGCAAATTGCCTGTAGATCATGTCAGTTTCTTGTCCACAAAAAAGTACTAGAATGACGTACTCATCAGTGCTGTATTTACTGCCTTCACTCATCACTGTGTCATGTCGATGCGGAATTTGTCCCTGTTGAAGGCCAACCATGCCTGCTACATCCACATCGCTGTCCCTGAGCTGTCCGTAATTTCCTGCGCCAGGGTGCTGAACTGCTGGCGATGCATCCATTTCCACTGGTTGCCCGCCGACTGTGGCAGGCATGGTTCCTGGCAATGGAGGTGGTGACTCTGCTCGCGGGTATGTGGATTCGGGATTGTAGGCGGAGTAAGTAGTGACGCTGGGCATGGAAGGGTTTGTCGAGTTATACCCAATGGAGGGCTCAGACACTTGGCCATCAGGAGGATAGTTTCGGGAGGGTGATGGCCTTCGATCGTTGGGACCATCGTTATACATTAGCGATGGATTCGGACCTCCTCCCATGATGCCTGCACCGTAAGCACCTCGACCTGGAGGGCCATATCCTCCTCGTCCGCCCCGCGGTCCGTAGCCTCCCCTTCCAGGTTGGCCATATCCCCCACGACCTCGCATTGGCGCTCCGTAGTTATCATAACCCCCGCGCCCGTATCCTCCTCTGCCCCCACGATATCCTCCCGTGCTTCCGTTTCCTCTTCCACGGTTGCTCATGCTGGGGGAAGGTCCTCTCCGATTCGCATATGGGTCGACGGGAGGACCACCAATGGGATTTCCAAACTGATCACGAGAACCTTGCCTATGCGGGGCTCCGTTGAAAACCGCAGTCTCACCGACACCCGCCGCCTCGTTGACGGGGGCTGGAGACCGGTTTGATGTGGTCCGGTGGGTAAGAGGAATAACTTCTTCACTGGCCTGGGCGCTCCGATTCTTCTGTTCGAAAGTCGCAAAAGATGGGAGGTTATCGTGGACACCATTGCCGCCACTTACAGTAGGCACCGTTGGCTGTCTAGTAACTCCAGGTTCGCCAACAGCTTTGCCTTGGTCATTTCTGTTGTAGAAGTTTTCGCCACTCATTTCGGCGTTCCCGTCGATACGCTTCTGTCTGTCTTTCCTGCTGACCAGAGTGCGGCGCATCGCACACGTTACCAAACCGCTCATGCCTACGAGGATAGTAGCAGCAAGAACAACGTAGGTTCCCCAGGCCAGGTGGGGCACAAATAGAAGCACATCGATTAAAAATGCCAACAAGCAGATGAGGAAATCGATCAAGAGAAAAATAAACAAGATGAGCAGATACTTTGTGGAGTGAGAGGGGCCGTGCAAGTGAGACACGGCTGCCATGATGGTCATGACGAGGGTGATGAGTGCCGCGACAGGATGCACAATAAGGATAGCTGAGAGCGTATCCCTGACACCGGACGGCAAGTCGAAAGCTTGGGTGTTATCCCCAACTAATTTGGCTAGAATTCATGTCAGTATAGTTCAAGGAGGTAAATATGCTGTCTCGCTTTAGACTGACCCGTGTCGTATCCAACTCCGATACCGCTGCATCCTTTTCCATTTTGACAGTAGCCAAAAACGCCATAGGTAACACCACCGAATTCACTTAACGGAATGGCTTTGATGATTGGCGTTGAAATAACGGCTAGAAGGAGCAGAGCGAAGGCTGCAAACAGGAGCAACGTCAATGGTGTGCCGGGTCGCAGCATCACGGCGATGCGCTAAGCGCCTGGTGGAAGAATGACAGTAATCGACAGAGCAAGCGGCCGACGTCTTAAAGACGCGGGGACAGAGAAACTCGAGAGCTCAACGTGCAGCTCGTTCGTGGGTATGCTTTTCGGTAACAGCGTTGGTAGATAACATATGTGGACGGTGAGAAGTCGTAGGTGGAATAGCTAACTGATAGCAACAATGGCGAACCTAGGGATCTCCAATTCGTGACAGTATTTCTCCAGACGCCCCTCTATGTTTTTTCTCTATCCTCCCCGTTGTTCGTGAAGCTCTGAGTGCAATATGTTGCCAATTATGTCGGTGAATATAACAGAATGCGGCGCAGTCGCATGAATCGAGTTGTCGCCTGTTCGCGTTTGTAGTGTCACTGGTCTTGGTACTAGAAAGGTCCGTGGCCAAGTAGTCTGGAATAAAACAAATAACAAATAACGACGCGTTCCTCGGTGGCTTTGTATTCGTCGACGTCTTTCGAACTAAGAACGTGTCGAGAAAGAAACTGGAACGAATGTATGTGGTTGGAGATTGAGCAATGGAGAGGGGGATACGAGGGTAGATTTGGGTGTAATCAGACAAGACGCCCGTCCTCCAAAGGTGCTGGGCTAGGCTGGGCTCCATATCAAACTTGGCTTTATACGGGCTAGCACTAGCAGGGTGCCGGGGGAGCAGCATGCACTAGTCTCAGGTTGGCTGACACGCTGGGTCTTGGTCCAGGCACAGGGGCCATCTTGCTTGAGCCGATTCTCTCGAGATGGAGACAATCTAACAAGAGACGTCGCAGAATTGCATTGGCCTTGTTTATCAATCTACTCGTCTACGGCTGTTGTCCCATCTCCTGGACCGTAGCAAACAGAGCAGGTGCAGCAATTCGTATTCTCCCCAAGGTTTACGTTAGCAACATGTTGCCAATAAGACATTGTCAGCCACAAGTTTAATTGCTCAATCGTGTCACACTTATCACTTCATGCCACACCTTATCTGTGGAAATGTGGTAAGGTTGGCCAAGTGGGCCTACACCGTTACAACAAGTCCGCCAATCCCACGCATTGGTGTCATTTTCGGATGCAGTCATACGAACTATCTTCACTAAACCATCCCGTGTCCTCGTTATATTTTGGCTCAATTGCGTGTCCTGCCGGTTCTGGATTGACTTTCTCGTAGGCGGGGAGACTGAGTCTAGAATCACGTACGATCATTAAGCTAACTTACATGTTTCTTTTTCTTCTTCTCAGCTCCTTGGATGTGGCAACGACCATGGCCTTAGCTTAGCTCAGCCCATATTATCATCTCTACCTGAGACGACACTGACAAGCTCTGACAGATCCATTATTAATTAAGAGAAGGAAATAACAAAACCTTGATAAAGGTACGTGTAACCTTTCGGTCAGGTCTGGTGCTAGCTTCCAGGACAGATAACCGGTTAACACTCTACAACCTGGCTGGAGGTAGTATTCCATATTATGTGGGAAACTTGATGGTTTGCCATCTCGGGTACGCGCGTCTAAGGTCTAGACTACCTACTCCGTACTTATGTATGGACTAAGAACCTACCTATCAAATGAAATGCAACACTGCCCAGTCGTTATAAGATCGCGTCATGCCAACAACACTCTCCTTTCACACAAACCTGAAATATATGTGTCTGCGGTCAAACAAAAATACTGGCTGTGCACTGCCATCTCAACTCGACCAATTGCGCGGCTGTAACTCCCAGTCTTTCCTCATCATTCATGCAAGTTTCAATCTGCGACGGGCCGATATTCCTACAAAGTGGAACATGCAGATCAAGCTGGGCAAAACTGCCTTACGTACCTATCTATAGCACCTCATCAGTGCGCTTTTCTTTGTTGCGAAACAACACGCATAATGCTCCACGTTTCGATGTCTAGTGTTAACCCTCGCATTGGCCTATTGGTTGATCTGAAGGTACATCAAACAATTTCTCCTCCGTTTCACATTTGTATGGGTACGTGGACCCCATAATCCAGCATAATATAACGTACGTGCAAGTCAAGTTATGTATGTCATCCATAAGATACGCTTATTCCTCATCGTCCATCTCCGGTCTCTTACCCTAGAGCTCGATGGAGGACTCAAACAACACTGGAATGTTTGATGGAAGCAAGCACCATATATGAGACTATTTTTATTACTATGTCTCGACTTCTGTAATGAGTTATCCTGTATTTCTTCTTCACACGACTTTTTCTCGAGACGATTGCACGCACAACTCGTTGGACAAATTAGAGGACAAGAGGGTAATAAACTTGGTCGATGACGCCCATATTATTCTACATGATACCCACGACACCCAGAACCTGTGGTTATCGTGACTTCAATTACACCGATAATTCACGGAAGTCTCCGGAGTCCGTCCATATTATCAAGAGATCAGGCAAAATTCGAACTTCCAAGATATACTTGCATCGATATAACCCATGTATCAGCTCAGGGCTTCCCGAGTCGGTAATCGGCGTGATTCTACCCCGATCCGCGAAAGACGATCGCGTGCCCACTATCGTAGTGCTATTCCCCGAGCCGTCCCGGTGATAAGCCAACGATACTCGGGATTTTTCTTCTCCGACGTCATCCATGACCACGGCCGGAGATAGGAAAGAACTATTTCAATTTGTCTTTTACTTTTCTCCTTCTTTTCGCTCATAGTAAAACTCAACGGCTTCAGTTACCGGCTAGTTCCAGTGCATTTACTGCACTCCCCATGCTGTCTCCTCAATAGCAAATCACGACTGACAACCTCCAGCATGATGCGCAATGTCATGCTAGGCTCCTCAGCACGCGCCGCTATGCGCTGCCGACCGAGGATCTCACTGACGCCGTCATTTCGAAGACTGCAGTCCGGCGGTCCTTACCAAGCCATGCGACCGCCCTCGCCAGAGGAGCTTGGAGCACCTAGGCGGGCAAAAGAGTACAAGCAAGGACGTCGATGGGCGAGACGGTTGTTGATCATATCCGCTGTGGGAGGCGTCATATATCTCGGTGACCGTCAAATATACGCATCTGGCTTCGGGCGATCCTTGAAAACGTTCGGGACTGGTTTACTTGTGGCACTTGACTACAAGCTCAACTTCCGACCACATCCTATTACAGGCGGGACCGTGCAGGACCTGCATAACCGAAATGCTGAACGCTTGTTCGACCTGCTTCGTGCAAACGGTGGTCTGTATCTCAAGATTGGACAGGCCATCGCAATGCAGAGCGCCGTGCTTCCACCAGAATTCCAGAAGATGTTTAGTCGCATGTTTGACGATGCACCGCAAGACGACTGGTCTGACGTTGAAGCAGTAATACGGCAGGATTTCGGCAAGAGCGTTGAAGAGGTGTTTGGTGTCAGCTTCACAGGCAAAGAAGGTATGGGTCTGATGGAACGCAAGGCTCGAGCGAGTGCCAGTGTTGCTCAAGTCCACTGGGCAAGACTTCCAGACGGACGAGAAGTGGCGATCAAGATACAAAAACGGGAGATTGGCAAGCAGATATCATGGGATCTGTGGGCATTTAAGTAAGTTGACACATACCAAAGCAAAGGTATCCTTCACTGACATATCCAGGACCGTTTCGTGGATTTACTCCAAGTGGTTCGACCTTCCATTGTACAAGCTGGTACCATTTATCACGGAACGACTCGAACTGGAGACCGACTTCGTCAACGAGGCTAAGAATTCCGAAAAAATGCGAGAACTTGTCAACGGGGAGAAGTCCTTGAAAGGAAGAGTCTACATCCCCACAGTATATCCCGAATTTACAACAAGGCGAGTGATCGTGACCGAGTGGATTGAGGGCGTGAGGCTCTGGGATAAGAAAGCAATGACATCCAGGTGGCTTGGAGGATATGGCAATGGATCGCCTGGCGCTGGAAAGCCATTACCTAAAATTGACCTCGAGGCTGCTCGACATGAGCTCCGCACACGACCCTTTCAAGAGAATCTTAAGCCAGAACGTCAGGAATGGAAGGGTCGACGAGGCCGAGGTGGCCTGGGTTTGTCCACCAGCGAAGTCATGACCACCATGGTGGACCTTTTCTCCGCACAGATCTTCAAGTGGGGAGTTGTTCACTGTGACCCGCATCCCGGCAACATCTTTATCAGACGAATGCCCAATGGCAGGGCAGAACTTGTGCTTATTGACCACGGACTCTACGTGTATATGTCACCCAAGTTCAGACATGAGTACGGTACTTTCTGGAAGGCGTTGATGACATTTGACAACAAAACCATCACCCAGGTCACAGATGCGTGGGGTATCAAGGCGGCGGACCTCTTCGCAAGTGCGACATTACTGCGGCCGTATGAGGGCGGAGATAAGCGTACGCGCAATGGCATCATGAAGAACCTCGAAGGCTCTACCCCTGCCGAGCGTCACTACGCAATGCAGCAGCGAATGAAGCAGGGCATCCGAGAAATGCTAGCAGACGAAGACAAGTGGCCGCAAGAGCTCATCTTTATCGGCCGTAACATGCGAATTGTACAGGGCAACAACCAATATCTGGGCTCGCCTGTCAACCGTGTGAAGATGATGGGTGAATGGGCAAGTCGCAGCCTGTTCGAGGACCCCCAGCTACCCCTGAGCCAACGCCTTCAAAACCGCTGGCGTCATGTTATCTTCAAGACGGTCATGACTGCTTCAGATGTAGCGTTCTATATTTTCAAGCTGCGACAATGGTTAGGTCTAGGAGGAGGAATGGAGGATGAGATGGAGAAGAGGATGAAGGAGGTTGCTCAAGATTTTGGTGTTGAGCTTCAACATGATGTATTTGACGGCTGAGCCAAATTCTATCACGACGCGGATGAAAACTCATGTAAAACAATGTACTACGAATTCCCTTTGTGTGTAAAAAAAAATGATGGGCAGAAAGATAGGCGAATGGGGTTGGGGTATTATTTCGTTTCAGTATAGGCGTTCTCAGGATAGATGTAGAGTCTCTATAGTTGTTGCTGCTAGATACCGAACCTTGAAGAACCTTGATAGCGTAAATGAAAGTAGAAATCGCTCATAATAGAGCCCGTATCAGAGGAATAATCGTTGTGTTAGTTGTTTGATGTGCAAGTCGTGTAACGCTCCAAATACTTTGGTACAATACCGTGCAAAATATGGGTTATAGCCAATCTGAGGGTTGAATCTCGATCAGTCTATAGTAAGTCGAGATGATTTTTGGAAGCTATCGGAGCTCTCAACACTCATCTTGAACATATTTGGATTTACAATTACGAAATTATTGGTACTTCTTCTGCACGCCCACCATGTCTGTCCAAGCTCCCCTACGGCTGTGGGCCTTGTACTAGGTGCAAGTTGAACGGAGCCTCAAATCATGATCGAAACTACTAGTCCATGATCGGCTCTTATACAGCCGGATATAGATATTGACAAATGTTACCGTAGTGCCTACTGATAGGCACCTACCTAGGTAGCGAAATATCAATGGACAGCTTATGTTATGAACACGTTGTTTAGTATAGTGTTATAACGGAGGATATAAGAACATGGTAACCATTGCCCTGCTGCCTTACTAATGGTTCTAAGGATATATATATTCGGTGATATTGTGCGTGGTATTTTATAGCCCATGAGGATATGCCTGTGCAATCATGTAGATAGCTTCGCCCGAGCATTGTTAGAAATGGGTCCGAAAAATAAAGCGGCAGTCGAAAACAGCTTGTTTCTTCGGTTACATGCATCGAGTGACGTGACGTGTAATTAAAGCCATACTGCGTAGTAGTGTTTTGTACTGCAACAGGGTCTGGTTGGTACCATTGTTTCCGCTCTCATGTTTTGGATATATTGGAGCCCAATTCCGGAGTACAGACGGAGTATAGGGCCGGCCCACGTTACTGTGGAAGAGGAGGCTTATTTCAGTTGGAGCCGGGCTTTGGACGAATGCAGTTGGTGAGTAACAGCCACCATGACATTAAAGACAAGACATGGATCCATATTTGGTCTAGGTAAGCACTCCGCACCTTGTGGCAGCCATGTACATACCAGCGCCGTGTACCTGCATCAGTGGGTCGACCCGCTACAGGCTAAAGGTTCGGGGACGTTTAATTGACATGACAAAAGTCAAAGTGAAAACCTGGAAATATACGGATACTGCCAACAACATGTCTGCTGGGGTTGGCGAGACGGCCAGCATCTCACCGATTCACCAATGCTGCTCACTATCGGACTACTCCGTACTGAGTCGCGTAATCAAGTACTATGCAGTGAGTTAGTCTATTGCACAGACATAAATCACGAATCGATATTCAAGTCTGAGCCCATGTGGCGTTAGATTGGCGGAAAGCATCCATATCTCTCTCCACTTTGACTTTGGATCTGTGTCGCATGGTCCTGCAAGAAAGCGCTGGAGATCAACTAGGCCGCTATGCGATTGTCCGTCCCTGTTGTGTGCGGCTTTAAATTACTGACCGGGTGGCCAATGAAGACGCTGTGCCCCTAATTCCCACTTCCCCTGGGCTTGACGCTAGAAACCGCATCCAGTCAGATTCCATCAGACTTGGACCCTGTCAGGCTCTAGCGTTAAAAAAAGTTACAGTACCTCCACTTGTAGCGAATCACTCCATTTTCAGGGTCTGCGTCCGGGCCTGTCTCAGACTGAGTGCCATGGACCTGGCCCTGGGTACTAACCTAGGTTACGTAGTATGAGGAATGGACTGGCACCCATCCTTTGTGCGAGATGGGAATCGTCCAAAAGCAATGAAAAACACAGTAAAACAGAATGCTTGGCACCCACTGTTCGTAACTAGGTTGCATGGATGTGGTGAAACTCTGAAGCGCGTGTCCTGGTGTTTGCTGGGCCAAATGTTCCACCCAAATCACCTTTACCGCCATATATGTAGCTATCCTGTGAGTGCTTGCTTGCTTGGACATCTGGTGTTGTGCTGTGCTGGCGTATAGAACAGGGTTGCACGTATACTAAGTACATTTGGGTACATGTTCCCGCGTCTATACTCATCCAATCCATGCCTTTAATCTCGACTCTCATCAGTGCCGCTCTTGACCTTCCCGTCCACAACTTAAACCACAGGGCAGGGCATCCATAGAACTCGAAACGAGCCTGGTCCCCCCTGCGAGAAAACACCCTCCAACGTTTGCGCGCAACAATCCTGTTTACACCACCTCGTCACAAAGCAAACAAGTGCACCCAGTATCCGTAACCCCTTTTGCAAATTGGAAACCACCCAAACTCAAAGCATCGACCTCTTCTCACTAAATATCCACCGATCTCTGACATCCACTACCCGATATTGACGGCTATCCAGACTCCACACAAGGTAACGCACACGCTTTAGGTAACCCATTCTTACCATTTCTGCATTCCCTCCAGTTCCTTAATTCATTGGGTCCAATTGTGGCTGACAGATGCTCGGCAAGACGAACCAGGTTCTGTTTCATCGTATCCCGTCTTCCATCTGCTGTTCTCCTAGGCTCTATAATCGCGACAAACCACTCTAGTCTACTTACTCACTGCTGGACACTGTGACTATCGACCAGAACCGCCGACTACTGTACACCCATCCTCCTTCTTCCGCTCCCACTCCTGCTCTTGCTCCTACTCCTCCACCTGAGTTCTCGACTTCATTAGCACGAGAGTCATTTGGTTTTGGCTGTTGCTGCCCCATCCTTTATCCTTTCCATCTTAGTCCCCCGCCGCTTCCACGTGCTCCGCACCTCCTTCGCGCCGCCCGCTCATGCCCTCCTGGGTCACATATTAGTCGCGACTCTTTTCCTTTTACATGACCCTTTCCTTTAGAGGATGAACAACGAGCAGCCTCGCCGTACAAGTTTCGGCATGTTACTTCGACGCAGTAAGAGTGGCGATCTAGGCAAAGGCGGCCGTAAGGCGCAGGCCCATAGGGACGCCGAGCTTGAACGACAGCGCCAGGCCTCTAATCGCATCGCTCCCAAGTTGCCCGAGTTTGCCAACCATTCCGAACAGCTTTCCAAGTCCTTTGGCTCCGAGTTGCGACCTGAATCACCAGTCAATGTTCCTCGATCGTCAGACTACACCATTCGACCCTCAGCCGAACACTCACGAGGCTATGGCGCTGCTACACATACTGCATACCCAGTTCCGCCGCTGCCCAACGGTGGCTTTGACCCATATGCCAGAACAGAGAGCATGACGAACCGTGGACGCTACAGCTATGCTAGTAGTGCCATCAGCACGGTCAACAGTCCGCGTCGTGTGCGCAGGAGAAAAGACCCAACACCTTTAAAGTGAGTTTGCTTTTCTATACTTGTCTGGCAATTAAAACGCCCACTAACCATCCAATTAGCATTCTAGTCATTGGTACCCGTAACTCTGGTAAAACCTCGTTCCTCGAGTTCCTCAAAACAGCACTTGCTCTTCCACCCAAGAAGCGTGCCAGGAAGGGCGAAGACGAGGTTCCCCAGAACCGCAACACTCCTTCTGGAAACTTTATTCCCCACTACCTCGAGACTGAGATTGATGGCGAACGTGTTGGTCTTACCATTTGGGACTCGGAAGGCCTTGAGAAAAATGTGGTCGACCTCCAGCTTAGGGAGATGTCAGCCTTTCTTGAGAGCAAGTTTGAGGAAACGTTTGCCGAAGAGATGAAGGTTGTCCGATCTCCTGGCGTACAAGACACCCACATCCACGCTACCTTCCTTGTCATGGATCCTTCTCGTCTTGATCGTAACATTGCTTCAGCAAGGAACCCAGCCATAAACGGTCAGCACAATGGGCACATCGGCGCGCGCGTCCTTGGTAGTTTGGATGAAGACCTCGACTTGCAGGTTCTGCGCACACTTCAGGGCAAGACCACTGTCATTCCAGTCATTGCCAAGGCCGACACTATCACAACCAAACATATGAATGTCCTGAAGCGGAGTGTGTGGGACAGCATTAAGAAATCTGGCCTGGATCCTCTAGAAGCCCTGGGCCTTGACGAGGAGGACGAAAGCAGTATTTCTTCTGAAAGAATTGCCGAGGAGGACGAAGAGGAAGATGAGGAAAGTCATGATACCCGTGATGGTGCCCGGACACCGGAGAGCCAAGAATTCCCGCTGCAAGGTCATAGGGAAAGCCCAGCAGCTTCGCCGAGCTCCAAGAGACTCTCCACCAGCTCTATTCGACGCCATAAAGCACAAGAAGAAGTCAAGGAGAAGGAGGACGAGATCCCATTCTTGCCACTCTCCATCATCAGCCCAGATCTTTACGAGCCCGGTGTCATTGGCCGACAGTTCCCATGGGGATTTGCCGATCCTTACAATGAAGAGCATTGCGATTTTCAACGCCTCAAGGAAGCTGTCTTCACTGAATGGCGCGCTGAGCTTCGTGAGGCTAGTCGAGAGCAGTGGTATGAGGGATGGAGGACAAACCGGCTCAAGCAGAGGGACACCTCTTATCGCCACAGATAAATCGCGCCGAGCGAGAAACCATCCATCCTTGCGATGCCGACTTACACCGTCGCAAGTCAATTAAGACATGTTGTCAGCTGAAACATGCCTATGCTTGACGCGACATGCACTCAACGCTTACTGCGACCATCTTTCATCACTCATACAGCACTTTAACGTTATACCATTTCCCGGAAACCTGCAGCATACCCCTTTGTCATCTTATTATATCAATTTCTGAACTTATGGAGAGGAGCAATGTTGTCTAAGATAGGCATTGCCTGCACTCGTCCTCACGGCTGATACCCCTTTGATGAGACATTCGACCCTCTAGACTGCCCTGTTCCTGATGATTGGACCATCGCACGAGCCGGCCTCGAAGGTTTCATCAATTCCTTTATGATTTTTCCTCAATTCCTTTTCTTCGAAAACATCTTCACAAGGCGGCGTTCATGTCACCGGCCCTAAGAGCCAAATCCTTTCTTTGAACCTTACAAATGATAGCTACCGTGGCCAGCTCTCCCTTGCGCCCTTCTCTTCTCTTGAACTGGCACCCCGAAAAGTGCCGACATTTTTGCTCGCGGGCTCACGAGTTTCAAGAGCCAAATGCTTTGTTTGGTATGGTCAAGAAAATGACGACTAGGCAAGCTGAGGAAGTGTATCGGAGGATGGAGGAGCATAAGAATATGTGCTGTGGACTTGGCACTGGCTGAAGTCTTTGAATTGTTTTCTTTAGTCAATTTTTCACTAGTAATTCATTGCAATGTGTGTTTTCACTAGAACAACATGATCATATTATAGACGTCGCAAGATGCGACCATTATGTCTTGCAGACTGGAGAAAATAAATACAGTATCGAACACTGCTGTTGCGTTGACCTCATCCGAGAGAACATCCCAGCGTGGTATTATAAAAGATATTGTTCGTCCGTATCAGAATATACAGGCATCTCATCATTAGTCCAGTTGTCTCATCTTCCCCGTCTGTTGCACTCGAAGGTCAGAAGGGCGTATGTTCTGCCAGCTCGGTGTTGATCGGGTTGCCCTGTTCATCAACATCATTTTCCCTCCGATGAGGATTCTTCCCAGCAGCCTTGATCTTTTGAATTTCCTTGTTTGACAAAGCCACGCCATCAAAGTTGGGAGGCAACGCCACATCGATGATGAGAAGTTCAGTCTTGATGTTGCGTGCTCTATCACGGTATGCCTGTTGATTCCGAGGATACTCGAAAAGTTTACCACCGTGGTTTTCAATCGTAGACCAACGGACTCCATACTCTGCAATAAGATCAATGAGTACCTGGGAGTCGTGTTGACTCCACTGAACGCGTTGCTTTCCCCCTTGTCTTTCGTTATCTGCCATGCGTGCTTCTTTAGCCCTCTGAGATGCGGCTATTCTGATGGCGTCAAAATCAGGCATCGAGGCAGAAGGCGACTTCGAGGCCAATCGACCATTCGACTCCAGCGATGATTCCTGTTGAAAACTGGGGAAGTCAGACCCTGAAGACTGCGGAGGAGCAGGGCCATGCTTCTGAGGAGGCCGCGAGACAGGCTGTGGGACGGGGGGTGGAGGCATTCGCCGCCTGAGTTCATCACGTTTCGCTGGATCGACATGGCGACTGTCGGTCTCAAAAGGATCTTCCTCGTCATCTTCTGCAATAGGCCGTGGTCGCTTTTGCCCTCGTTCGTTATTCGCGTTGGCGTTATGTCCTAACCGTAAGGATCTTGCAGGAGGAAATGGGCTGCGCATGAGGTCGGCATTCGTATGTTGGTAATAGTCATGGGGAACTGCTGATCCGGATACTGCACGTTGTTGATTGGGAGGAGGAGCAGATAGTCTTGCCCGGTTATCACCATGCAGAGCTCTGAGGGACGTCTGGTCAACAAATAGACTAGGCCTGGCCATCGTGTTAGTGTTTCGCTTCGTAATCAAGAAGATGGTCATCTTACTCTACTTCTTGACTTCCAATACGGACAATTGATTGCGACTCGGACCCAAAATCGCCGCCACTTTGACTATCGTCCATGCCCTGCTGGTATTCAATAGGAGGTTCGGTGACCGCCCGCACACTCTCTTCGTCACTCAAAAGCTTGTATAAGCTGACCCAACATTTTTGGAGCTCGTCAACTAGGTTATGCACGGGAAATTCTTCAATGAGCTGGGCAGCTGCAACGTCCCGATTGTTCCCTCTGACAATTCCCAAAATATGGCTAATACGCGTTGAGCAGAGTTCATCAAGATCGTGATCTTTGCCACCCAGCTCTCGAAAGTATTTTCCGGCGAACAGAGTGGGATAATCATTAGGAATCGCTTCCTCGTCGTTGGTTCCCAAGCGTTCCGGATCTCTGCAAAACAGGGAGGCAAGCAGGTCCCGATAATCAATTTCGTTGTCAGGCTGCGAGAAAACCTGAACGAACAGCCACGTGCGAAGATCCAGTGTGCATTCGGCATGTTGGAACATGCCATCGGCAATAGTGAAGAATGAAGGCATGACCTTGTTGAGAGTTTGGAGAAATGTAAAGGTATCTGATGCCTCCTCTTCTTTGATGTCATAGAGCTTGTCAAAAGCGCTCACCACATTGCTGCGTGCAATCAAAGAGGCCGTGAACACCTGTGAAGGGGTGAAATTTTGGGTGAGGAATTGGGCAAAGTCAATAAAGGGCTCAGTTCCCTCCTGATCGAGAGTATAGTACTCGGCCCGGATGTTATAGAAAGCGCGTCGTTTGATACTCAAAGACCCTCTGAAGATATCTTGATCGGGATCCCTTTGTTGAAGACAAGCGAACAAGCTGTCGGCGGCCCTGGCCAAGTCCGGGGCTGTGAGCTGCAGAATCTTCTGTTGGGCAGGGTCGATCACTAGATCAACTTGAGATTGTTCTCTGTGCTCGGTCACCTCGAGCTGGCTACCCACTTCATCATCCTGTACTTCCTGATCGTATTCCTCCTCATCTTGTAGTCCAGTTTCATATTCTTCGTCTTCATCATAGAACTCAGTCTCATCGTCAGGCCTTAGTGGGATCGATGGGATACTGGACGGGCTGCGAGCATAGTGCGGCGCGTTACGCCGAGGAACCGGGTCTTTCTGCAAAACTCTATTTGGCTTGACGGATTCCGGCGGTTGGGAAATGCGAGTAACAACTGGTGATGGTGCGGGTGCGGGTGCGGGTGCAGCTGTATTTTGCTTCTGAGTGCTGCGCGTTGCTCTCGAAGGTTGCGTAGATATAGCTGCACTTTTTGCACGCCCTGCGGCGCTACGAGTATTCATTCTGGCGTGAAAATAAGTATGAGGCGAAGGTCACGCGTACCCTGTCGAAACGCGTTGTCAATAACAAGGTCGTTCATTGAGTCTATCCAATCATGCTAACCCTAACCCTATGGTGTTTAAGCATTCATTGGCCACGTTGGTAAGGTAGGCAGTACCCCGGCTCCTATTAACTTGGGTAGCCTAACGTAGCGTAGCCTGTCTGGACCAAGCCCAGAGCGAATGAGGCGTCAGCCTGCAAGGTACCGTACATTACACATATCTATAAGCTGCGCGCATCTGGAGCAGTTGAAAGAAATTCGTTTGACAGTGTTCGCTGAATCCGAGTTCAACCATGTAGAATAATGCAGATGTCCCATTTCTATATGGTTTTCTTTGCCACAGCGGCCTTACCGTGATCCGGACCAAACAGCCCAGTAAGATAGGCTGTTCGAGTGAAGAAGAGAAACAGCTAGAAAGTTTTCACCATCATTAGGAAAATTCAAATATATAGTATTTGCTTGCTCTTTACTCACTGTCATTCCGATGTTGCCCCAAGTCATGGCGTTCCACTCAAGAGGGGTTGTCGACGCTTCCCAACCGAGCCCGCAGGAGGTGAAGAAAAGATGGCCAATGTCTCCTATCCACAAGGCGATGAGATATGCCCGGACAACTTTGATTTCACTAGTGGAGAACAGGATCGCGACCCCCATTATCGCCATCAACAGATACAAGTTCCCCAGCTGCCAGGCAACTGTAATACTGTTCATGGAGGCCTCAGTAATGTCATGTTGAAGAGTCTGTTCGCCAATGAACCATGCTGGATCAATGACGACACCAATGAATCCGGCAACTCTGTTAGAGATGTGAGTAATTACAAAGTGGGATAAGAATCTGTAAAATGGTATCATACAGAGAAATAGGTTCAATTATAGTGAATACCGTGCGTGGAAAGGCCGGAAGACAAGACGACATGACTGCTGTGTGATGTATGCCAGATACATGAGACGGGGAGTAATGTATACGGATCTGATAAGGGCGTTTTTTCCGTTTTCCCAGAATCAAACTACAGGTTCAGGCACACTAACCAACAAGAAGACCCCAACTCATTGACATTGACTTCCGGCGTTGCTCGGGATGGACCGGAGCGAGGCCGCATCGTTGCCCGGTCAAGGGTCTCCGGCAAATAACCGGACAGTATTCGAGCTTTTTTCCGCTCTGGCAGTGCTTCCGGGACCCCAAGCTAAAGCTGAGCCGTTAAATTCCAACCGAGCACGGGGAGACAAGTATTTGGACTTCTCTCCGATTGTTTGAGTCCTTTGTAATTGTGCGACATTCCCGGCTTCTCTACCTGCCACCTCCAACCCAGCCAAGCCAAGCCGATTCAATTGGCCTACCCAAGCTTTCAGCTTTCGGAATAGCGTTTCGCCTGCCATCATCATGCTTCGAACCGTCACGGGACGTGCTGCCGCCTCGGGCCTTGTCAGGTCAGCTCTGCCTCGGGTCTCCCAAGCAGCGGCTCCCACATGCTTGACTGCCCCGCAGCTACAACTTCAGAACAAGACTCGCGTTGCTGGCCTCCGACTTTCCAGAGCTATTCATAGCACTTCAGTCAGAATGTCCCAGACACGAACAGAGAGCGATGCCTTCGGCGAGGTCCAGGTCGCCGCCGACCGATACTGGGGAGCCCAGACTGAGCGATCGCTCGAGAACTTCCGTATCAACCAGCCTCAGGATCGCATGCCCCCGCCTATTGTCAAGGCCTTCGGTATCCTCAAGGGTGCTGCTGCCACTGTCAACATGAAATATGGTCTTGGTGAGTAACGATTCGATTCAATGGGGGGTTTGTCTAGGAGGATGCCCGCTGGGTTTGTGCGATTGGGCTCTACTGCTCTGCGACTTACACCGAATCGCGGGGACTTGTACAATTAGCTGTCTCAGCCTTACCATATACAAACAATAGTCTTCCAGTAGCGCATCGCTAACCACCACTTCCTGTAGATCCCAAGATCGGTGCTGCTATCCAGGAGGCTGCCAAGGAGGTTGCCGATGGAAAGCTTCTCGATCACTTCCCTCTCGTTGTCTGGCAGACCGGTTCCGGAACTCAGTCCAACATGAACGCCAACGAGGTTATTTCTAACCGTGCTATTGAGATCCTCGGCGGTACCATGGGCAGCAAGAAGCCTGTCCACCCCAACGACCACGTCAACCGCAGCGCCTCTTCCAACGACACTTTCCCTACAGTCATGCACATCGCTGCCGTCCTCGACCTTGAGGGTGAGCTCCTACCCGCCCTCCGCAGCCTACGAGATGCGATCCAGAAGAAGGTCGACGAGTTCGAGGCCAAGAAGATCATCAAGATCGGCCGTACTCATCTCCAGGATGCTACCCCTCTTACCCTCGCTCAGGAGTTCTCTGGCTACGTTGCCCAGCTCGACTTCGGCATCAAGCGCGTCGAGAGCTCTCTGCCTGACCTGCGACTCCTTGCTCAGGGTGGCACAGCTGTCGGTACTGGTATCAACACCTTCCAGGGCTTCGCCGAGGCTATTGCTGAGGAGGTTACCAAGATGACTGGTACTGAATTCAAGACCGCCCCCAACAAGTTCGAGGCCCTGGCTGCTCACGACGCCATTGTCCAGGCCCACGGCTCTCTTAACACTCTTGCTGCCTCTCTCACCAAGATCGCCCAGGATGTTCGCTACCTTGGCAGTGGTCCCCGTTGCGGTCTCGGTGAGTTGAACCTGCCCGAGAACGAGCCTGGAAGCAGCATCATGCCTGGCAAGGTCAACCCCACTCAGTGTGAGGCTTTGACCATGGTCTGCGCTCAGGTTATGGGTAACCACGTCGCTACCACCATTGGTGGTATGAACGGCCAGTTTGAGCTCAACGTTTACAAGCCTCTGGTCATTCGCAACCTTCTCCACAGCTCCCGCCTTCTCACTGATGGCATGCGTTCTTTCGAGAAGAACTTGATTGCTGGCCTTGTCGCCAACGAGGAGAAGATTGCCAGCATCATGAAGGAGTCGTAAGTTTCTCACTCCACACCTTACTCAACACACGAATGCTAATCATCTCTATAGTCTCATGCTTGTCACCTGCCTGAACCCCAAGATTGGTTACGACATGGCTAGCAAGGTGGCCAAGAATGCTCACAAGAAGGGACTCACCCTCAAGGAGAGTGCTCTCGAGCTCAAGGCACTGACTGAAGAGGAGTTTGATACTCTTGTCAAGCCCGAGTTGATGGTTGGCCCCAGCCCTTACAAGGGGTAAAAAAAAAAAAGGATTAAGAAACTCTGAACAAAAGGATGTCCGGTCTCTTGTATGATCGTGATTCCGTGTATTAAAAAAAAAAGACGAAATTTGGAATCGCTTACGGATGGCTACCATAGCATTGTGGGACATTGAACGAATGACGACCTTGATATCATTGCCCTGGGAGCTTGTGGCACTTCTAGACCGAAATCTGAAAGCATAAACAGTACAATAATAACATCAAAAACACTTCGGTAAAGCAACATTCGATTGACGAAATCAATTCCTTGTGATGTGTATCGATTGAGCATTGAGCATTGAGGGGGATGACATGTGAAATAATGATTGATCTGTTGAAAGGCGGGAAGCGCCGGCATTGCAGGTCTTTGCTTAGGTCTGAATGGATGTCTCAGTGGAGGTTTTAGGTGCGGAAAACACCCCGCCTGGACTTACCAATGGTAACCTTCAATATGTGGCGATTTCACGTGCTACTGTAACAGCGAGAGAGACGGCAGGATAGACGGCCCAAGTGAGACCACAAGGCATTGACAACCCCGACTCTTACTCTTATGAACCAGTCTCCCCGTTCTTGCTCTCATCCCGATTCTCACCTTCATCCTCACAGACAACATGGCATTCTGAGCTCTTGTCTCCCGCCGACGGCTTTCCCTCTGCTCCCGTTGCGGCCTGTTTCTCTTGCTGTTGACTTATACTCAATGTGCCAACCGATCTTCGAGAGCCCATGATGGCCACAATCGAGCCACGATTAATTCACCTGCTCAACGAGCCAAAGAAACCGCAACTTAATCACGCCGATCTTCCCCCGCTCCATTCTCTGTCATTTCCCACGGCCACGGATCGATCTTTGCCTCCACTCGAACCCGATACAAACCACCGTGGGGACAGGTCTGTGGCCGACACGCAATCTGCCGCCAACGCGGTTAGTCCAATACATCTCACCAGCGATGATGGTACTCTTGATTATCGTAAGGACGCAAATGGTCAGGAATGGACGTTGGCCTCGGCTACCAGAACGTTCTCATTACGTGGAAGCTTAGGCGACACGGAATTGACGGAACCTACCAATTCGATAAGCCGGATACTAGACGATGGCTCCGATATTCTTGATGACGCTTCGAACAAGAAACGGCACCGTGGCCTCCATCTCAAGGATGACTTTGTACAGCTTCCGCAGCCCTTGAAAAAGCAGAAAGCTATTCAACAGGCACCAGTCATGCCACCAATCATCAATGGACTTCATGAACCTCCACCCCACGCTGCTTTGTTCCCGCCCATATCTTCGGATTCATTCGATGGTAAGGATACTTTGCATATGAACATCCTACCGGAGGTTTCCCAGCTGCCTCAAGAAGCCGCTGAGCCGGTATCCAATTCCAACAAGGCACGAAAGCGGACTACCAAACCAAGACGGAAGTGGTCCGAGGAGGAAACCAACCACCTCCTGCTGGGTGTCGATCGACATGGTGTCGGCAAATGGACAAACATTCTTGAAGACGCTGATTTCACGTTCAATGACCGGACTGCTGGAGATCTTAAGGACCGTTTTAGGACGTGTTGTCCTGATGAGCTTCGCAAGTCTAATGGGTCGTTTGTTTTAGCATCGCCATCTCTCTCTGGTAAAGGAACAAAGCAGAAGGGAAAGACAAAAGTTCACCTGGAAAAAATACTCATAGATGGGAATGCCACATCGGAAAAAGAGACTTCCTTGACCTTGCAGCAAGAGATTGAGACGAGCCCAAAACAGAAAAAGAGTAGGGCGCATCGTAAAAAGATGGAGGATCTTGTAGAGCTTGGCATTCGCGGGCCTTTCAAAAAGTCTCATCGCCGCGAACGTCGACCTTTCACTGAACAAGATGACATGGAAATTCTTGAGGGATTGGATATTCATGGTCCCGCTTGGACCAAGATACAACGAGACCCGCGTTTCCATCTATCTAGTCGACAGCCGACAGACTTGAGAGATCGGGTACGCAACAAGTATGCTGATGTTTACCAGCGTATAGAGAAAGGTACCTTTCAGCCTAAAGAAACGAGTCGAGGCAACGATGTCACAGAATCATCAGTGAGTACCTTACTCATGAACACTTTCCAGCCATCCAAGGCGACGACACTGGAACCGCAAATGAACCAGTCAATCTCCCGTGAAGATCTTCCTCGATGGCCAGCTCAACAGAGAGTTGATACAGGCGAACTCATTGGAACGGCTCAAGCATTCGAGTTTGGTGAAGCTGCAACACCTCAATTCATGGGTGGTGAGATGGACATTTCACGCCTCCTGCTCGATGACGCCAAGCTCTCCCCGGTAAATTCACGCTTTGGTTTTGAGGGCGTCCCTGGTCTTTCTCCACCTGCTGGCGCCTCACAGAAAGGTCCCGGCAATGAAGGCATACAGCACTTGAGAAAATAGTACTTCAAGCTTTGCATAAGCATTATTCCCGTGTCGTGGAACGCGATTATGCATTAATGTTTATGAGACCCCAACGGGAAAGGAGTTGGGGAAATTAATTTGCAATGGTATTGAGTGTACGTAGATGAAAGAGACATAGAACAGTTGAAACAACGCAACATGCGCTGCTTGTCGGTCACTTATACCAGCATGACATGATTTGGCGCTCAAAGGAAAGAAAACATACGTTGCTTCGAAAATTGATTGAGAAAAGTTGGTCTATTGGTCTATTATTGATTTCTTCAGGCGCAAGATGATAGAGACGGACGGTACCACACAGGTCAAGGAAACGAAAGAACACAGAGGGAAAAAAAAATAACAGCCTCATTCTCGTCACATCAACAAGAAGAAATAGAATGAATATAATATGTATTAGCCTCAACCCATTTCCGAGGTCAGGTCGTCCGTCCTTTGAGTCGAAATCGATCACTTACAAGCCCCCTGGACCAGTACCCCATCTGCCTCACCTTAGTCAGCTTTTCACGTGACCCACTATGTTGCAAATCTGTAGGGCACGAAACCCCCACTAGCGAGAAAAAAGAAGTGTGTGGTCAATCCCAATTGTTCATTCTTGTTGAAGCAGCTTGTCCATCCTCATCACCGCCGACAGATCAGCCCAACCGACAAAATGGCCCGCGGAATGTGAGTAAAAACAACGAGAAGAATGATGACTGCCCGCGATTATCAAAAGCGAATCATGATTTGGGCTTCTCTCCCGTCGCCTCCCTGCCAGGAATTCAGCATCTGACCGTCTCTATAGCAAGAAGCACCAGAAGCGCCTCAGCGCCCCCTCGCACTGGCTGCTTGACAAGCTGTCCGGCACCTACGCTCCCAAGCCTTCTGCCGGTCCTCACAAGCTCCGCGACTGCATGCCCTTGATCGTCTTCATCCGAAACCGCCTCAAGTATGCCCTCAACTACCGCGAGGTCAAGGCCATCCTGATGCAGCGCCTTGTCAAGGTCGACGGCAAGGTCCGAACCGACTCCACCTTCCCCTCCGGCTTCATGGACGTCATCACCATCGAGAAGACCGGCGAGAACTTCCGTCTCGTCTACGATACCAAGGGCCGATTCACCGTCCACCGAATTCAGACCGAGGAGGCTGAGTACAAGCTGGGCAAGGTCAAGCGTGTCCAGCTTGGTCGTGGTGGAATCCCATTCTTGGTCACGCACGATGCACGAACGTGAGTTCTGTCAGACATCATTCAGCCGTTGGATCAAGCTTTGGTCGATTCGAGTCACCCGACAAGACCAAGACACGAGCTTTATTTGACGGTTGTATGTAATCCCCAAACACCCCGATGCTAACACGAATTCTTAGCATCCGCTACCCTGACCCTCTGATCAAGGTCAACGACACTGTCAAGATTGAGCTTGCCACTGGCAAGATCACCGACTTCATCAAGTTCGATACCGGTGCCGTCGTTATGGTCACTGGTGGTCGTAACATGGGTCGTGTTGGTGTCATCACTCACCGTGAGCGCCACGACGGTGGTTTCAACATCGTCCACGTCAAGGATGCCATTGACAACAGCTTCGCCACCCGTGAGAGCAACGTTTTCGTCATTGGCCAGGACAAGCCCTGGATCTCTCTGCCCAAGGGCAAGGGTGTCAAGCTCTCTATCGCTGAGGAGCGTGACCGCCGACGCGCTTACCAGATCTCTCATTAAATTGTGGATTTGTGATAGGAATTGGTAAAAAATGGCATGAGGACTGGAGTCTCGGATTTGACGTTTGCTTTGCGGCCTTAACTACCCTGGAGATAGCCAGCCCCCATAAGGGTATGATAAAAGATGAATTTGAGCCCAACACGAAGTGTCAATTCTAACCAACTATTGCTTGTGTGCTGCGAACGAAGAATGAAGTGATTAAATTGCTGGTGGTACAAAAAGAAGTCGGTTTTTGTTTGTGTTGGGAATATGTCGGGTAGCAAGTAACATTGTACAGACGACCAATCTTGTGACAACAATGGATTCTTGAAAATTTGCTCTCATGATCTTCACTCACAGCCTTTGCGAAGTTGCGGCCTTGTCCGTGCCGCGTACCCTATACCTTTATTCAAGACACGAATTGGTGTGGCTGCCCTGGACAAATCAAATGATGCAGTGTAACACTTGTGGCCAACAAGAGAGGCGCGCTATTTGCTACAAGGCAACATGCAGCGGCTGTCAGTTGACCTTGCGTTGTGTAAAGTCCGTATTTGGATTGCTGAGGTGAGGTGCGTTGTAAAACAACCCGACGCCCATTAGCACCCCACGTTTACTTACCAACTGGGGAGTATTATCTTGAGAAATGATAGAGCGAAAGCATCTTCTTTCACCTTGAACACCCTGCTGGCCATCCCCAACTTCTCCATTGAGCTAGTTGCTTTAACCCACACCAAAGTCTTTGAACCCCTCCAAATTACGACAGACCAAGTGGGCTCCCCACCCTCCAAACGCTCGCTTTCCAAGTTGTGAAGCTGCTGGATCGGCCAGGAAGCCGAGTTTACTCAGTAGAACTAGACGTGTTGAATTTCCCCGCTCCTACGTACAAAGAAGGTTAACGTACACGATAAGCGGAC